>CM037853.1:58107098-58124698 GCA_021234595.1 Delia radicum
CCTCTATATTTCTTGTCTTCTTAGTAATCAAAGATTTAGTTCATATATAGGTAAATTTTTGTAGATGCAACAGATTCATTTTCATATTATTATGTTACCGGTATTTAGCCAAAAAAGAAAATTGTTACTAATTTTTAGTAGTTTTGGCAAAAACTTTTACTGATTTTTTTCAATTTGTGTATAAATCATTAATACAATAAATTTAAATCCAATTTAATTTCTCCACTTAATTTATATAAATTTTTACAAATTTACTTCTCAAGTATGCCTTATCGAAACGCATTTGAAAAAAACTTTCTAAACACTATTAATTTATCATTAGTTATTGCACATATTACAAAATTTTCCCAATCAAAAATTAAAACAAAGTTTGAAATTTTTTTTTTATGAAGTATTTCTATGGAATTGCAATTGTTTTCTGTTTCACAAAATAAAAACAAAAATAGTTATTCTACTTTTTGTTTTATTTTTGCCTTAATGACTTAATAACCTCTATTTTATAGCCACTTCACTTTACTCACCCATTGCAAAGCTCTTTTTGGCTGATACTTTTTAACACCTCAAAACTTAATTACCTGTACCTTTGTTAAATTTTATTTAAGCTGAAAGTTGAGTGGGAAAATAGGATTGTGTTTCTTTTTTTTTGTTTGTTTTCGGTTTTAAATGGAAGATTTACTTTTTGCAACCATTTTTTATCCTTTAGCACTTTTATGTGTTGCATGGTAGTTACTACCACAGTATTTTTTTATCACTGTTAATTGCTTTAAATAGTTTGACAATAAAAATTTACGAGTTTTTAAAAATCTCTAGTCGATTTTAATGTTTTTCTTTTGGCACTAAATTGGCTAGAAACAAAAAAAAAAAAAAAAAATAGGAAGGAAAACTATAAAAAAAATTTAGAATTTGCACTGTTTTTAAGTACACCATTTTCTTATGTTTTTAGACCTTAATCGTTACACCAATAGAATATTTCTTAATTTGTAAGCCAAAATTATCAACTTTCTTTTTTACTTCTAAAATTTAAAAAGAATATTTCAGTATAACAATTTCCTAAAACTACTAAAAATTAGTTCAAAATTAATTTGCAGAAAAATTTATCTGTTAAATCTACAAATATAAAATTATAACTACATTGTAAATTTTTCAATTTTCTGAATCAGACTGCGCAGTTTTCTGGTATTGAACCTTCGTCAGTGACACTGTTTTTTTGAATAATGTAATATTTGTTATGTTTTTATTTGTTCGATTGCGTCTTTAAGAAATGTTCGGTGCAATCACTGACCGTGGTATAGATAAACTGATTTAGACAGAGCGCTTTAGCGCACTGATCTATCGTCAGGTCCGAGTTTTGTTGTGATTAAACTAGTTTTATTCAATACACGGTGGTTTTTGTTCTTGCATACATAATCTCAGAAGTACAACTCCAACAACACAACAGTTCTATTTTTAGAAACTTACCTCACTCTAATGTCCACTGTTTTCCCATATGTTGTAAGTGATGCCACATCTGTGATATATTCTTTGTATATTCGATAGATGGCGCTTACGTAGTTAGGGAATTGCCAGAGATATGTATTATATTATATTTGAGCTTAATTTTAATTAATTGAAAGCAAAAAAATTAATCTGCTAATATCAACAAAATATTTGCTAAAACGTTAGACTATTTTTGGTTTAGCCTACCGAACATTTTTGAAAAAATTGAGCTAGAAATGGGCTACCTTTATTTCTAGAACCCTCTTACTAATTCCGAAAGCAGTTTCGTGTTATCTTTTTTTTTTTTTAAAGAGAAGCAACACTCAGTAAATTCTTCCTATTAATAATGTGCACTTAGGAAAATTATGTTGGTAAAGACGACTGCAATTGTAGGCAAAACAAATGAAATTTCATTTAAAAAAAGGACGACTTACATTTCATTAAATTCAACTAACATTGTCATTTGTTTTTTTAATGTTCAAAAAATGACTAACATTGTAGTAAAAAATGAACCACATGGTAGTAAAAAATAAACCAAAAAATTTTTTTTTTTATTTTTTTAAATAACAAAAAACAACTGTAAAAAATGAATGTAAAATCATAAAACAGTCATTTGATGTGAGTTGTTTTTTAAATGAACTACAATGTTAGTTAAAAATTTTATTTGTTCTACAAATGACTTACATTTACATTAAAAATAATGAAACTGTATTACAACCCAAACAACTACATATTTTTAAAGCAGAAGTTCCCTGAGTGTGTTGCTTTCTTAGGAAAGGGGAAAGTGGAGAGATGAAAGGTGGTAAAAGATGAAGGGCTTCAGACTTGGCAATACTATAATTGCGCCAGATGATAAGTCTTAGAACAGTTGTTGCTCACCACCTGATATAGAGTTGGCGAATTTATTGAAGCTTTTTGTTTCGGAGACATAATTTATTATTTTACTTCGGTGGGCGCAGCAATACATATAAGTGATAGAAAAACTCAAACATATTCATATTATTTTTCTAAATTGATGTTGTCACCGGGAATCGAACCCGGGACCATCTGTGTAACAGTCCAACGCGCTAACCATTACACCACAACGCCCTCTTTTTCGTTTTTGGCATATGGATCAAACCAATAATAAGCTGAGGAAATATTAGTAGATCAAAATAAAAAATCACAAAAAAAAATTTCAAAGTTTTGCTTTCGATTTTTTGATGCGAATAAAAAATCTGCCCATCTGAAATAATCAGTTTACAATATTTTAGCAATATTTCTGTTATTTTAGCAAACTATACTGTTATTTGCATTCAATTAAATTGTAGATAAATATAGCAAAAGTGTTGTTGATATAACGGTTTTTGTTTGCTCTTCTTTGTCTTCAAATATTTTGAAAAAGTTTTTGCTGATTTTAGCAAAGTAAATTGCTATTTTCAATTAACTAAAATTCCAATCGAATATAACTAAAGTTTTGTAAACTTATCAGTTTTATCCTTGCTATTCTTATCTTAATTAAGTTTAGCGAAAAAAAATCTGCTAATTTTAGTAGTTTCTCCTGAAACGAAATTTTTTACTAATTTTTTGTATCTTTTTCTGCTATTTTTACAGCTTAATTTCTATGAGTGTAACAACGCACTGAAAAACATGTAAAAAATTTAAAGTCTTTGCTACAAAACTAGTTAAAATTAAATTCCAGGGTTGTCAATATAACGATTTAAAATTTTTTTTTTTTTTTTTTTTAAATACTTTTAAAAAAAAAATTATTTGAAATTTACACGGCTTGACATAAAAAAAAAATAATAAGGTTCTGAATATCAACTCTGTATATTTCTGGAATGCTGATTTCAATGGCGTACTTTATTTTTTGATATATGGTACGGTTTTTCAAATAAAAAAATTTGCAAATGCAAAAAATCTGATTTCTTTCTGTTGAAATCTAACGACAAGACCAGTATTAAGATTTATTATACATATTTTGTTCACAAAGCTTAAAGTGAAACTCGTTGTTAAGCTTTTTCAAATGTTTTCGGTTTTCGTGAATTCTGTTGCTAAATCATTAATCGAGCTAATCAACTGTTCACATAGTGGAACAGTCATTTAATTTGAAAAGTCATCAAAGCGTAGTTCTTAAAAATTCGCGATTTGTTTAAAATTGTACATGTCATCATAGCTTTCCGGGATGATACCATGGTCCAGCGTTTTGTATGATATGTAAATGCAATTCGAAAGTATATTTCCAAATTTCCAGCTAAAAATTTTTATATTTGCAAAAGTTTTTATAACAATAACCTCCGCTTTGGTACAAATTTGTCACAAAAATGATGGTTTCTGTAATTTCTAGAGCTTCTTTATTTTTCTAAAAAAATATATGTGCTTATGTCAAAAATTTTAAATCCTTTGCATCTGATATTATTTCGCAATAACCTTCCCCATTTTTATATTTTAGAAAAGCGGGCTATACGTTTGGATTAACAATAATTTAACTGATAGTACTGGAAAATTTTAGGGCCACACGTCCATATTTCTAATTTCTATCATTACACAAATGTGCAAAGTTTTAAAAAGTCGTTTGAAACAACTCACATTCGCAGTTTAGTTTTTAATAGGCCAGTTTGCTGTTTGAACCGAGTTTTTTTTTTTATTATTTTAGAAGACAAAATCAGGGGAGCAAATAAACGAATTTAAACGGAAAAAATTATATGGACTTTTAAAAAATTCTGCTTAGTTTCATTTTCTTTTTATATAGCAAACAATGATATTGACAGATTTTAAAAACCTAGAAATAATAGTGGCAAAGCATATAATTCATAGTTATCACAAACTAAAATTTTACTTTTTTTTTTAAACCGAGTTTTGCTCCGCCACATCAACACTGTTACGCGAAATTCTTAAAATTTGCATTATTTTTACGATTTGTCACTGCTTTAACACAAAACAAAAAAATAACAAAAAAAATTTTGGAAGAAAAAAAATGTTATGGACCAAATTAAATTTAGTTTGTTTTAAAAAGCATCATATTAAAAAACTGCACTTAGTTGAAATTGACGTACAACAAATACATTTTCTCGTCAATTGATTACGTTTTAATTCAAATATAACCACCAAAAGAAATATAATTTTTAAATATCGCGTAAATCGCGATTTTATATCAACTATTAATATTTATGAAATACCTCAACAGTTGTCAGTGATTTTTTGGAAATCACTAAATAAGGGAGTAAATTTCCATGAAAACGCCAAAAAATATTAAATATATGTGCGATATTAGTTTTAAATTTAAACTGCCATAACTTTTGCGCCATTTGCAGAAAGTGATTCACTAAAACGGATTTTAAGATCCTTAATATATGCAGAAAAAAGAGCATCATGTTATGTTAGTTTAAGAGCATCATGTTATGATTGAAACACGTTACAATCATAATATGATTCCTATAATAATGTTATGATTCTAGATGATGACAAAATCGCATCCACTGATCATAATATGATCAGCCAGAATCATGTTTATGATTGTTAGTATCATAATATGATAATTTTTTTGTCTGCAATTATGTTCAATCATATTTTCTTTTCTGCGTGTAATGATATTGTACTAACTATTAGGATATTGTACTAACAAATAATCCATAGAGATTTTTGTTTTTAAATTTATTTATTGACCACTTTCAGGAATGTGTTGATAGATATATTTCGAGAATTTTCCAGGTTCCCATCTTCAGAACACGTTTTGAAAAAAAATCTTGTTTTTAAACAGAGCAAGTGTAATAATAAAAAGGATAATAAAAACAAAAAAGCGTGTACTGGTTTTCTACCAAAGGTAAAGCTTGCACGAAACGAACAAGTCTTCAATTTATTATTGATCAGTGGTAGTAATCTTTAACTTCTCATTTAGTGTGATAACTAGGATATATGAATGTTTGTGGTTTATGTTTGCCACTGCTTTCTAAACGTCTTCTGAAGATGGGAACCTGGAAAATTGCGGAAATAGATCTATCAACACCTTTCTGAAAGTGGTCAATTCATAATTTTGAAAACAAAAACTCAATAGAAAATGTATTTCGACAATATCCTAATAAAGAAATATAGAGTATGGCCTCGAACTAGAATAATTTTCAGTATAATATACAATAATAGAAAAAGCTAATAGGAAAGAAAACTGCAATTTACCTGTATTAGATTCGAGGCCATACTTGGATGTGATCGCTAAACGGTCATGACTTGGTATTGTTACGTTTGTAATGTCAGATGAGCTCAGGTTTGATTCTTATAGACGCAGGTTGTCCATAAAAAGGCAGAAACTAGTCTAGTGTGATTTTAAAATTAATAGTGTTTATAATTTTTAGAGAAAAACGTTTATTCTTCTTCTTAACCTCAATATTTCCAAATTTTCATTTTCATTGCACAATTAAAGGTCGAGAAAACGTATTTTTTTTTTTTTTTATAAAAATTATATCAATCTTGTTAAACAAAATTTGAACTCTAATTTTAAATATTTTTGAGAATAGCCCATATAACAATGTTGTATTGGTAAGAGTGTTGTTATGAATTTTAGCTTATGGTTTTTAAAGTTAATTAATATTAACTTAATTCTTTTATGACTGTGAAAATGACGCAATTAGGAATCATATAGACTAAAATATTTGTTTGCCAATTCTCTTTCTAAATTTTTTTTTTTGAAAAGTGTTAACAGCAGTGCCAAAACAATACAAAAAAAAATAAGATGATACAAAAATAGCAATTAAAATGCCACAAATGGAAAAATAATGTAAAGTATTTTTCTCGTATTAGAATTTTTATGTTAAACACAAATAAGCAAAACCAACAACATTTTTAAGAACTAATCCTTAAACTTATTTCAAAATTAAACTTCTATAATAAAATTATTAAATTTTCAAAAAAAAAAAAAAAAAATGATTTTTAAAAAGTCAAAATTGTGATTCATCATACGATTAATAAAAAAATATTCGTTAGATAAATATTAAAATATTTCATTTGACTATATAACTGGGATGCCATAAAATGTGAAACTTATGTGTCATATAAAATGTGTTGCCATTGTGATTTTATTTCGACTTGATTTTTTTTTTATGATTTTCTTTTCCATGTCAATTGTACGTGCATGTGTATATTTTCTTATTTTTTTTTTGTTTTTGCATGTGAGTGTGTGGAGCATATTTTCAGTTTAATTTTGGCATTTTTTCAAAAACCAAAAGCTACTGAGTTTACCTTCCTGCATTTAAGTGTTTTTAACACCATATGTTTGCAATACACTTCGTATACTAGTTTTGGTTAAACGATGCCAAATGAAATGTTTGAAGTTTTTGTTTTTTGCTTTTTAATTTTACCAAAACTGGAACAAAAGGAAAACACATATTAAGTGTTAACAGCATTTCTCTAAAAAGCCATGTGTCAAAAAGTGTCAAATTTCGCATTCGAAAAAAATTTAAACGACATAGTTTTAATAATTTCAATGATGCTCTTTCGTATTTGGAAGTAAATTAAGTTTTTGTATTATTAAATGACAAAACATATAAATGGCAATTTTCAATTAATGGTTGAATCGGTTTGAAATGATAGAAAACTTTCGAGTATAAAAATTAACATTCAAGAAACTTAGACCTGCTATCTTTACTCAAAATATCCAAAGTTTAGGACTTAATAACAGTTATGAATGTCAAATATATATATAAATATAAAGTTAAACTCTGTTTGTCTTTTAGAGAAGTTAATCGCCCTTAATAAATTAATCAAATTTAAGGCTTATTAGGGGCTTTCTTCTTAACCTCAACCTTTCTAATAAAAAAAAGTTTGATTGTATCAATGACAAATTATATGAAACAAAGAAAAAATGAAGCCACTTTTTAAAATGTTCCTAAAAGTGGGCCGTCAACTTATTTGCAAATATTTTTTATATATAAATGGATCGTATTGTTATTTTCGTATCGAGAGCCATTTATGGCTAAATTTTAATTTTGTAGCTTTTCCTTTGTAGCTAAAACTGACGTAGAAGCCAGAGCGATAATCCGATCCTTTTAGCACTTACAGAGAACAATAGTTATGGTGATCTCTATCATATATACCAGGTTTCAAACTAAAGGGTGTTTTTTATACAGGTATAGAACTTTAAGTTGGCAACACTTTTTTAACTGGCTGCCATTTTGTCAGCTGTCAGGGGATTTATGTTTAGTTTGGTTTGACATTTCAATATTACTAGACTGACGCCTGAACAACGCTTCCAAACTGTTTTAATTTATTTTGAAAATCATGGCTCTGTTCGAAATACGTATCGCGAACTACGTCCATTTTACGGTCAACATAATCGCCTCACTTTTGGTTAAATGGATACGTCAATAAACAAAACTGCAGTATTTGGAGTGATGATAATCCTCAAGTGTATGTTGAGACACCGTTACATGAAGAAAAACTGACTGTTTGGTGTGCATTATGGGCTGGTAGAATCATTGGTCCGTACTTCTTTAAAAACGATGCTGGTCAGAACGTTACAGTCAATTGAACAACCATGATGTGCAGGAGATGTGGTTTCAACAAGACGGCGCAACATGTCACACAGCTCGTGCCAGAATTGATTTATTGATGGTTACGTTCGGTAACCGCATAGTTTCTCGTTTCTAACCCGTTGGACTATTTTCTGTGGGGATATGTGAATTCGCTAGTCTACGCCGATAAGCCTGAAACGATTGACCACTTGGAGAACAACATTCGCCGTGTTATTGCCAATATACTGCCACAAAGATAGGAAAAAGTCATCGAAAATTGGACCTCCAGATTAGACTACTTCCGAGCCAGCCGTGGGGGTCATATTTAAATTATAATGCCAGAAGATTATCTTTCGAATTAAGTAAATATAGCATCAATTTGAAAAATTAATCTTTGTTTTATTCCATTTTAAAGTTCTATACTTCCATAAAAAACACCATATTCACTTAAATTTTCTACCAAATTAATAGCTGCTATTTAAGATATTATGCTGCATATTTTTAGGCCTAAAATTTAATTAATTAGTGAATAAAGTTCTGGTCCTTGGTAATCTTACATAATTTTTTCTATTGTTGGGCAGTTGTCTTTAAGAGCCTCTTTTGTGTATTTGCAAAATCATTAAATAATTTTTGCTTCTATAAATTCTATTCATTACCACCTAACAACTAATTAATTAAAATTGTATATTTATTATAATATTCATGTTATTCAAGCCCACAAATATTTCACACCAACCAAAAAAAAAAAAAAAACACACACAAAATTCATAAAATCTAATCTCACTGATTAATAGAACATGACAAAAATTACTAATTAACTAGATTTTCCCATGTTCTGCCACCAAAAGCAATAGGACTATTAGAGAAAACAAAAAAAAAAAAAATTAGAAAGAAAACACACGTAATAACTATTAATTTACCATTATCTAAACTAATAGTGGATTATGGAATGGGACAAAAACTGGCATAATATTAATGACCTAACATTGAATGATTTACCAATAGATTTACCAATAAATTTACGGAACTAAAAACAACTGTCATTAATTAGTCTTTTCTTTGTCATCGTTATTTTTACTCAAGATAATAAATTTAATATTACAAAAAAAAGAGTCTATTAAAGTGTAGCCAGGCGTTGAATGGTGTAGTTTGTTTTATATACGAGGGCGGTGCCAAAATTAGCCGACCTCACGTATAGATGACGCATGTAGTTTGAAAAAAATTACTTTGATGAAAAGTGGCAACATTATAACACATAACAAGGTTTTTGTTGTTGTGACCAATGTTAATATTCAAATTAGAGGGGTTTCCTAACCGGCTATTTTGATCAATAATCTGTTTTATTTGTAAATAAAAATCAATTTATCATGTTTTTGCTCAACGTTTCGTTTGCTTTATTCAAACTTCTTCAGGAGCATAATGTTATAAAAATAGTCAGAAAATATAATATGTAAAATTTATTTGTAAATCAAAATTATTCAAGTTCGAGGCCGTACTCTATATTTCTTTATTAGGATATTGTCCTAACAAATAATCTATACTAGTTTTTTGTTTTCAAATTTATTATTTGACCCTGTGAGGAATGTGTTGATAGCTCTATTTCGGGAATTTTCTAGGTTCCCATCATCAGAACACGTTTTGAAAGTGGTAACAATTATTTGTAAATAAAAACTGGACATCACTACGCAGAATTATAAATAAATAAATATTAACAACACAGTATACATAATAATATTAATATTTATTTATAATTCTGTAAAGTGATGGACGTCCAGTTTTTAATGGCAAAAAATTTTACATATTATATTTTCTGACTATATAACAAAGAATCATTTTATAACTTTACGCTCCTGAAGAAGTTTGAATAAAGCACACAAAACGTTGTGCAAAAACACGATAAATTGATTTTTATTTTCAAATTATAACGCCTATCTCAAACAATTGAAAATATGTGCATATTAATTGTAGTATTAATTGCACACTGTCTAAGAAGACGATGAATAAAATTCAAAAATCCCCAATATAACACATATGTTTTAAGTTTCAAAGCGCCACGTTGTTTAGTATTTTGGTTTTTTAGCCATAAAAATAAACGATCTCACAAGGGAGGTATCCCGACATTTACCTTAATGAGCTTCAAATATGTTGTATAGAATAAAAATTTAAGGGACCCGTGTGTTTTTTTTTTAGCTGCCCAATCTAATGTTTTGGCGTTACAAAATGGGATTCAAAATTACCCCATTTTACGTTGTTTTCGGTTTATTTCGTTCTATTTAAAGTAATTATAGACCATACTTGGAATTTTTTCATTAGCATTGGAATTTAATTAGCATTAGTTATTTAATGCTAATGCCAAAAAGAAATTTCATTACAATTTAATTGTAATGAAATTTTTTGGTATTAGCATTTGTCCTACTTATGCTAATGAAATCACACTAATGCCTGAAAAACTAATTACAATTGAGCAAAAAAAGCATTTGCTTACAAAAAAAACGGTGTCTAAATTGTAACACTAAATAAGGCGAACTGGAATGGGGAACTAACTTCCTATTATCCGATAACATATGTTTATGTTTGTATTATCACGTAAATAACTAAAATTATGATATCACCCTGTGGCTGTTTTTTTTTTTTAAATTTATCACTCGGGATCTCTCTTGGACCTAGCCTATTTACATTATAAGGGTATATTAATTCTCATTTGGCAATAATTTTGTCCGTTTTGCTCTATCTCGCTTAGTTTAGGAGATAATGGACATTTTAAAAAAATTGCCATTTTGTAAAAAGGATTGTATCTCGAAAATATCGTTTTGTCGCAAAACGGACAAAATTTTAGCAAACCTTACCAAATAACTTCTTCGAACAACACAAATGTGTACAGTGTTCCGATTCCAATCGTTCCCCGTTTATTTCCATATCGTTCCATTTTGGACCAATGTTCCATTCTATTATCGGAGTGGTTACATTTTTATTTTCACGTAAGTTTTGGGACTTTAGCACATTTAATTACTATAAATGCAATTAATGTTTATCCCGATGAAAATGAATTTAAAATAACAAATATGCAGGTGCTTGTGCAAATTTAAATGTAACTGACACTAATAGAAAACAAAGGATTTTCTATTGTTGATTTACTTGAATAAACGTCACTACATTGCTAGATCTGTCAAAAAAAAAAAAAACAGAGTAGTATTTGGAAGATGACAAAGCCAATTGTGATAATATTTTGTTGTTGTTTATGTTATTTCTTTGATATTTTAAGTTTTGAATCACGCTCCTAGACGAGGACAAGAAATTCTCATTGAGTTTGTGATTTAACATAACAAATATCTCTAGAAATTCTAATAACAAAGTCCCCTGAAGATTTCCTTGGGCAGGAATGAAATCCGGATAGGGACAAGCCTACAGCAGATTGTTTTCACAATTTGTTAAATAATTTTTGCGACTTTAGCACATTTAATTACTATAAATGCAATTAATGTTTATCCCGATGAAAATGAATTTAAAATAAGCAAATAATTGTTTTTTCATAAACAATTAATCTATCGGAATCTTTCACAGACCTAGCATGTTTGCATTCAGTCAATTGCAATTTTCTTTACTTTACTAATTGTTATCAAATTTGAAATCATTACCATTAGTCAATGAAATAAAATCAATGAAATTCATTATCATCAATTAAACAAATGCTAATGAAAATACTTCATTACAATTGATATCAATGAAATTGTAATGAAATCATCAATTAATTAGTCCATTCAATTAATTAGTCTCATGTATGCAATAAGCAAATTTGGTATCGAATGAAAAGTTTTTTGAAGACACATTTACTGTTGCACAAATTATGTCTAAAGACTTTCAAGTATTTTTGTCATTGCAAAAAAAAAAAAATGTGTTTTGAGTAAAATTAAATCCGGCATTTTAGTAAAGAAAGGAATTGTAGTTGTAGTAAGCTAAATATAATACATAGTAATGCCTATTTAATTTAATTAAGGAAGTGTCTGAGCTTTTTCAGATATTCAAATTCAATCGGAAATTATGCGACTTTTCCTGAAGAGTATTTTTCCACTATTTTGCAAATAATTCAAAAATGTGGCAACTCTGGGTACAATATATATGCAATATGGGTATCAGCATTTTTGAATTCTTGAGTACTTTAACTCTGTGAAAAAATAAATCTAGTTCTCGTAAACGAAAGACAAGTTTTCATAAAAAATCAGATGAATTTTTAACGCCACTTCTTAACCGTTAAACGTGAGATGGGGCAGCTAAAAATATACGTGTTTTTTTACTCCCTTACAACATATTCGAACTTCATTAAAATCTGCGTGTTCGGGTAGGGATACCTCCCTTGTCAGTGAATTTGTAAACATGGAAAAAAATGGTACCCGTTATGCAATTCAATACTTTCATTTGAAAGTTCTCAGTCCAAAACCGAGCTAGATTCTACTCTGGGGGAGTCTGCTCCTTCGTTTACGACTATACAATATTGGTGTTAGAGTTAAAATGATACCGAGCGAGCTTCGGATGGAATAATTGTTATTGATTCTCTTCAAAAAGAGCAAAAACATTAAACGGCGAGTATTATGATAATTTATTGCAGCGATTAAGTGATGAAATTAACGAAAAATGTCGCATGTGGCGAAAAAGAAAGTGTTGTTTCATCAAGACAATGCTCACATTCACTATTGCTATGGCCAAAATCAATGAATTAAAGTTCGAATTGCTGCATCATACACCTTATTCACACAAATTTAGCTCCCTCCAATTATTTTCTATTTCCAAACTTGAAGAAATGGCTCGGTGGCAAAAGATTTACCAATAATGAAGAGGTGGAATCTGCGGTTGATTTATATTTTAAGGAGCTGGAATGTTGTTACTATAAACAGAGTATCAAAGCTGTTGAATATCGCTGGGAAAGCTGTATCGAGCTAAAAGTAGAATATGTTGAGAAATAAAGAAAAACATTTCTCAAATTTCTTGTGTTTACTTTGTTAGGGCAGTTAGTTTTGGGACCACCCTCGTAATAGCACTTTTGTCATAATACTGAAATGATGCCAATATCAATTTTAATATGGATTTTCCATAAAAACTTATACGTACTTAAGTACTGATGAAAAAGAAAATTGAGCTCACTATTTTGAAATATAATCTAAGTAGTAAAAGATATAAATAAGAAGTTATAAAATATAATTCAGTAGACAAACATATGATTTTATGAAATTTTTTCCTGAAATAACCTGTACACTCAAGACATAAATTAGTCAAAAATAATAAAAATAAAAATAGTTTTAATTGTGAAAGGCGTGGTAGAGAAGAATGAGTGTATTTTCTAAAAATCATAACTACATTGTAAATTTTAAATTTTTTCTGAATCGGACTGCGCAGTTTCTGGTATCGAACCTTCGTCAGTGACAATGTTTTTTTTTGAGTAATACTTTTCACTGTGAAGGAAAAAATTCACCAAAATAGTCTACATAAATACCCTACTGTTGATTTAGTAAAGAACCACGGTGACTTATTTTTGTATGCACCAATTTTCTTGATTTTTCTGTCACCCACGTATCTCAATCAATATTAATAAAAATTGATCGCTTATAGGAAGATCTCATTAATCTAACTCTCCGATATTGATTAAACCTGGTTCTGTGGTAGAGGGTAAAAACTAAGACAGACATGTTTTTTGAGGTGAGTAATCTCATATTTAAGAAATAAAAAAAAAACGTGTCAAAAAGCCCAGCTTTTGTATAAAAACATGTCTGAAATTCAGACAGAAGTACTCGAGAAAACACTTTAACTTGACGTTGCCATATAGAATATTAAATTAGCACAATTTATATATGTTGTGACTAGTGTGTTATCAAAAAGAGATTTTAAAATAAATAAAACAAAAACTGATTAATATAATCTAATCGATGCCAGTTGGGCTCGATTACTGAATTACCTTCATATTGTCTAGCTAAGAGCAATGTTATACTTTTTGCGTATGTATTTTAATACAAAAGACGAACAACACTACATAACCACTACAAAAAATTAATGTTAAAAAAAAAACTAACACACACAGAAATATGTCCCCAGTTGACATATTACAGAATACGGCTTTAGAGGTCAATTGTCTCACTTCTTTGTTGTTTTTCATTTTTTACAAAGGAGATTAAACGGCTTTTGAATTTAACAAACGGCTTTCAAATTTCAAATTGTTTATAAATTAAAAACCACACCATAATTGAAAAATCAAATACAATTATTTTGTTATATAAACTATTTATGTTGAAAGTGGTATGCGGAAGGTTTTGTTTTTCAGGTTTCTTTTAAATGTTTTTGTACAATGTTTTTATACATATTTAATCAGTGGACATTAAAATATCATTTACATTTTTTAATATTAATTTTTTTAATTTAAATTTAAACTTTTACAATAAAATTGTTTCAGAAACTGTTTTTCGTAAACATTTTTTTCTTTAGTTATATTGTAAATTTTCTAGAAACAAAATACTTTTTTAATGTGATTAGTTTATATACCATGAAACTTGCTTGAAAACATGCGTTTTAAAAAAGTAACGAAATTGCGAATTTACCAAAATTGCTTTGTGCTGATAAATTTAGAATATGGAGATCATCGTCTATATGACCGAAAACATACTTTTGTGGGGAGGATATCCGTGTTTTTAAAAATAGCATTCACTACAAAAATTGCATTAAAATTTCAGACATTTTTAAAATTCGTATAAAGTGGGTGATATATAAATTGAAATTTACAAACTCCTACTTACACTAAGTCCGAGATTTGGGGATGTAGATTATCTTTAAACTTAGCTTAACGAAGTTTGTAAAGGTAATACTGCTTATGAATTATGAATTGTGGTTTGTTTTATTTTGTATTAATAAAGGCCAAAATTATAAATTTGTTAATGAACTTGAAATTGGCAGACAAAATTCCAAGTCAGTTTAACTAATCCAGGCTTAACTTACATCACAAAAAACTCGGCCTAAATAGAAAAATTTTAAAAAGCAATGATCAAAATGTTTTATTTGTAAAAACCCTCAACCGAGATAAATAAAATTAAAAAATAATAAAAAATAATATTTATCCAGTGTAGAAACGGTGATAACATGTCACTACCTTTCCGACTAAAAGTAATAACACCAGCTCACCCTCTGCATTACATTAGCATAAATAATAAGGACATACCAAAAACTGGATAATGTTCCCATTAGTTTAATACAAATTATAATGCGTTACCCATAACTTTTTATTTGTATTATTACGAGGATGGATCAATAAGTCCGTTACTTTTCGAACTTCCCTCGTAGTTATATGAAATGCAACACTGCTCCCATCAAGTACCGCTGTTTAACAGCTGTTCAAAACATACAACCTCGTGGATTTTTTTAAAAATGGAAAAAAGTGAATTTCGAGTGCTCATTAAACATAATTTTTTCCGAAAAAAAGACCGTCAATGAAACCGAGAAAAAGCTTGATTAATACTATGGACACTCTGCACAATCGATTTCAATGGTAAAAAGTGGCTTACTGACTTTTGTTGTGGTTGCACAAGTACAAATGACGCTGAACGTTCTGGACGGCCAATTGATATCAATATAAAATGAGTGAGATTGCTGATGCCATAGGCATTTCATATGGCAGTGTGATTTCGATTTTAAATGATCAGTTGGGTTTAAGAAAGCTGTCTGCAAGATGGGTGCCGTGTTTGCCCTCAATTGACAATAAATGTAATCGTGGCCAATAAGGTGATGGCAACAGTTTTTTTGAGATGCAAGCGGGATAATCCACATCGATTACCTTCAAAAGGGAAAAACAATAAACGGCGAATATTATGCCGATTTAACGAGGATTTAAAAAAGAAAACGACCCCATATGGCCAAGAAATGCCTATTTTATGGGCCTCGAAAAATCATATTTTTTTGGAAGGGATACAAAAATTGAAGAAACGTTGGACTAAGGTAGGGATATTATATTGAAAAGTATTTTTTTTGCAAACAAAACTGTGTTTCATTCAAAAAGTCAAGGACTGATGGATCTGCCCTTGTACTTTCAGTATAAAGCAATAATCAAAATTTTTTTTGAAAATCTAATTTTAGACTGATTTTTTCCATCTCTAGTAAGCTTATTTTTGATTTTTTCTGTAATCTGGAAAGTATTGACATTGTGGTGGAACAAGCTTATAGTGGCTAATTGACAACCTGAATACCCAGGTTCGAATCCCGTTTGGGCATAAGGTGTTTGGAAATGATAAGTGATTATATCAGTTCATATGTGGTAATGGCAAGTACTTACAATTGCTATTCTCTGTCTTAGCAAAAGCTCTCTTTACCACATAAGTGCCCATTTAAAAAGTTCACATATATTTGCTTATGGTAATATATGCTCATTTATGGTAGCATATATGGGCAAAAATTGACATATATGTTTTATATATGGGCATATATGCAATTTAACCAATTTATTTTACCTAACACTCTATGTAACTTAATCCAGTCATATACAATTGTATAACTCTGCATAATACTTTTATTATTTACGGTTATAGTCAATATGTTACGTAATTTTACTATGGTTTTTAATATCTAGGATTGCCGTCACTTTTTCGAAATTTTATTTTTAAATTCTTTGAGAATTGTAACCTGTAGTCAAATTTTCTTTGTGTAGTTTTCTCAGCTGTACCCCAAAGCGATTTTTCCTATTTTTAAAGCTATAGAAAATGCCACAAAACATTCTGTTAGAAGATGTCATAAATTGTCCTACTAACATATTGGTTTAAGTGAAGAAATATAACTAAAATCCAAATACGTCTTCCTTAGTAGTTAATCATAAAAAATTACATAAAATTATTTTGTTTGTATGACCTCTACTAAATTAAAGATCACCATCATCATAAACATTTTTTTGTATTTTGTCATCATCATCATAAATATCAATAATTTTATTAGCTTATATTTGTCAATACATGCTCAATATTTGTCTTAGTCTCACTTTTCAATCTAAATCAATAGACATAGTTTGATAGATTTTTGACTATTAACTGTAAGCACTTTTTGAGTTGAGTCTAAATGGAAAGAAAAACCCAACGAAAATCATACAAATATAAACGAAATGAAAAATTGTATAGTAATATTTTATGGTCTCACGTACGTACGTTCATGATGCGTTTAAGGGAAGGAAATAAAAATAAAAACATAAAGAAAAAAAAAAATATTATGCCATAAAACTTATGGATGACTTTACTATAGAAATTTTGACATTGGTTAAATAAATAAGCAAAAAAAAAAAAAAATACATATGAAAGTTAGGATGCCCCTTAAAGACCGATTAGGTAAATTTATATTTATTACTCCAAATGACCCATTTTTTAAATTTTTTTATTTTTTGTTAAAAGTTTCTAAAATTCGTTAACTGGAAACGTTAATTTTTGTCGAAAATTACTTATTTTTGAAAAGTTTGTATTTTTTGTTAAAAATGTCTAAAAATCAAAAGTTTGAAAAATTAAATCTTTTATTCTATTTATACTTTGTTCCCAATAGGAGCCACATACCATTAACATACTTAAGATTATTCAGATATGGAATTTTGACTTCCTCGGATATCACTAGTCACTACCTAAAGCCTGGGGTCAAAAA
>CM037853.1:58124798-58233622 GCA_021234595.1 Delia radicum
TACTGCTAGGTCTGTCAAAAAAACAGAGTAGTATTTGGAAGATGACAAGCCAATTGTGAGCAATTTTTTGTGGTTGTTTTTGGTTTTTCTTTGATTTTAATTTTGAATCTCACTCCTAGACGAGGACAAGAAATTCTCATTGAGTTTGTGATTTAACATAACAAATATCTCTAGAAATTCTAATGACAAAGTCCCCTGAAGATTTCCTTGGCAGGAATGAAATCCGGATAGGACACGCCTACATCAGATTGCTTTCACAATTTGTTAAATAAGTTTTGGACTTTAGCACGTTTAATTACTATAAATGCAATTAATGTTGATTCCCGATGAAAATAATTTAAATAACAAATATGCAGGTGCTTGTGCCAAATTAAATGTAACTGACACTAATAGAAAACATATGATTTTCTATTGTTGATTTACTTGAATAAAAGTCACTACATTGCTAGGTCCTGTCAAAAAAAAACAGAGTAGTATTTGGAGATGACAAAGCCAATTGTGACAATTTTTTGTTGTTGTTTTGGTTTTTCTTTGATATTTTAAATTTGAATCTCACTCCTAGACGAGGACAAGAAATTCTCATTGAGTTTGTGATTTAACATAACAAATATCTCTAGAAATTCTAATGACAAAGTCCCCTGAAGATTTCCTTGGCAGGAATGAAATCCGGATAGGGACACGCCTACATCAGATTGCTTTTCACAATTTGTTAAATAAGTTTTGGGACTTTAGCACGTTTAATTACTATAAATGCAATTAATGTTTATCCCGATGAAAATAAATTTAAATAACAAATATGCAGGTGCTTGTGCAAATTTAAATGTAACTGACACTAATAGAAAACATATGATTTTCTATTGTTGATTTACTTGAATAAACGTCACTACATTGCTAGGTCTGTCAAAAAAAACAGAGTAGTATTTGGAAGATGACAAAGCCAATTGTGACAATTTTTTGTTGTTGTTTGGTTTTTCTTTGATATTTTAAATTTTGAATCTCACTCCTAGACGAGGGACAAGAAATTCTCATTGAGTTTGTGATTTAACATAACAAATATCTCTAGAAATTCTAATGACAAAGTCCCCTGAAGATTTCCTTGGCAGGAATGAAATCCGGATAGGGACACGCCTACATCAGATTGCTTTTCACAATTTGTTAAATAAGTTTTGGGACTTTAGCACGTTTAATTACTATAAATGCAATTAATGTTTATCCCGATGAAAATAAATTTAAATAACAAATATGCAGGTGCTTGTGCAAATTTAAATGTAACTGACACTAATAGAAAACATATGATTTTCTATTGTTGATTTACTTGAATAAACGTCACTACATTGCTAGGGTCTGTCAAAAAAACAGAGTAGTATTTGGAAGATGACAAAGCCAATTGTGACAATTTTTTGTTGTTGTTTTGGTTTTTCTTTGATATTTTAAATTTTGAATCTCACTCCTAGACGAGGACAAGAAATTCTCATTGAGTTTGTGATTTAACATAACAAATATCTCTAGAAATTCTAATGACAAAGTCCCCTGAAGATTTCCTTGGCAGGAATGAAATCCGATAGGGACACGCCTACATCAGATTGCTTTTCACAATTTGTTAAATAAGGTTTTGGGGACTTTAGCACGTTTAATTACTATAAATGCAATTAATGTTTATCCCGATGAAAATAAATTTAAATAACAAATATGCAGGTGCTTGTTGCAAATTTAAATGTAACTGACACTAATAGAAAACATATGATTTTCTATTGTTGATTTACTTGAATAAACGTCACTACATTGCTAGGTCTGTCAAAAAAACAGAGTAGTATTGGAAGATGACAAAGCCAATTGTGACAATTTTTTGTTGTTGTTTTGGTTTTTTTCTTTGATATTTTAAATTTTGAATCTCACTCCTAGACGAGGACAAGAAATTCTCATTGAGTTTGTGATTTAACATAACAAATATCTCTAGAAATTCTAATGACAAAGTCCCCTGAAGATTTCCTTGGCAGGAATGAAATCCGGATAGGGACAACGCCTACATCAGATTGCTTTTCACAATTTGTTAAATAAGTTTTGGGACTTTAGCACGTTTAATTACTATAAATGCAATTAATGTTTATCCCGATGAAAATAAATTTAAATAACAAATATGCAGGTGCTTGTGCAAATTTAAATGTAACTGACACTAATAGAAAACATATGATTTTCTATTGTTGATTTACTTGAATAAACGTCACTACATTGCTAGGTCTGTCAAAAAAAAAAAAAACAGAGTAGTATTTGGAAGATGACAAAGCCAATTGTGACAATTTTTTGTTGTTGTTTTGGTTTTTCTTTGATATTTTAAATTTTGAATCTCACTCCTAGACGAGGACAAGAAATTCTCATTGAGTTTGTGATTTAACATAACAAATATCTCTAGAAATTCTAATGACAAAGTCCCCTGAAGATTTCCTTGGCAGGAATGAAATCCGGATAGGGACACGCCTACATCAGATTGCTTTTCACAATTTGTTAAATAAGTTTTGGGACTTTAGCACGTTTAATTACTATAAATGCAATTAATGTTTATCCCGATGAAAATAAATTTAAATAAAAAAAAAAAAAAAAAAAAGTAAAAGTTTTCATACAAAATTTGGTTTCTCTATTTCGAACGAGTTGTCAACAGTGCGAACGTTAAATGTCAAAACCATTTTCATTTATGCAAAGCCAAGAGCACATGCAAACAATGGTGCCAAATGTTTAAACTTATTTCTCATTTTTCCAGTGCCACCAGATTTGTGTGCTTTTATTCTGTTACACTAAAAAATATTATATTATATTATATTTTTCATTTTTTATTATAAATTATAAATAGAATACAATTTTTAATAAAAAATCCCTACAATTTGACTGAAAAACAAAATCGTCCTTTTTCCCTACAGATGAATTTTTGGAAAAAATCCCTATGAAAAGGGAAAAATCCCTACACTTGGCAACACTGGCCTGGGGTCAAAAATGACGCACATATTTGATAAAAATGCAAAAAGCAGTTGTTTTTAAATAAATTTAAATTTTTACAAAATGTCTTATTTAGAAATGTCGATTGCTATCAAAAAAAAAAAAATTGAAAAATTATAAATATTAATTATGAAACGACTCCTTTTCATTTCACAAAAATTGATTATTTTGTCAAAAGTTTAAAAAAATTTAAATATTTTCATCAAATTTTGCTTAATTTAGAGAAAAATATCACCTCAATTTGACTAGACTATAATTGCCTTTACTTTTATTTAAAAAATGTAACGTTTAATGGCCTGTGGCCAAAAAATAATGAAACCAGGAACTGAAAATCATACATGGAACTAATTAATTGTATGTACTAATTAATTGGTGATTTCATTCCAATTTCATTGATATCAATTGTAAAGAAATTATTTCCATTAGCACATTTGTTTAATTAATGATAATGATTTTCATGATTTGATTTCATTGATTAATGGCATTAATTTTAAATTTTATTACCATTTGCAATGCATCAATTAAAGGAAACAAATTACAAGTGACAGGTAAGATTTTCGAAAAACTAATGGTGATATCGATGAAATCGAGGCTTCACAGGAGCTTTAAGTAACGCTTATAATACAAATATTCCGGGAAAGATCCCGAGAGATTAATTTTTTATCAAACAGCCACGGGGTGTCCAAATGAATTGTTTACCCAAATACGTACGTAACAATATGTGAACATTGGTCTAAACTGGAACGATAGAATCGGAACACTTAAAACATTTGAATTATCGGAACGTGCTAAATGGGTTAACTTTTGCAAAAATTTCCGTCCGTTTTGCGATATTTCGCCTACTTTTCGAGATACTAGCCATTTTATAAAATGGCGATTTTTTAATATGAACAGTATCTCCGAAACCAAGCAAGATATGGCAAAACGGACAACAATTTTGTTCCGTAGGAGTATAATACATTCCTTATAATATAAATTGGCTAGGTCCGGAAGATATCCCAACTGATCAGTTTGACTTCGATTATCCGGGTTTCACGGGACCGGACTCCGTTAATAGTAGTTATTTATTTTTTCCCGAATTTTAACTTTTAAAGAAAAAACAAGCAAATAAATATGAGTGCTGCCGGATAAAGATGTGAAGCACAGGTTACCACCCGGTTATGGAGGGCCCGGATAATCGAGGTTTAACTGTTTTTATTTTACTTATTTACGTGATAATACAAATAAACATACAATTCCCTATCAATCACCGTTCTATTCCTATGTAAAGCAATTACACTCCACTTTTTTTTTTGTAAACACATGCTTTTTTTTGCTCAATTGTTATTAGATTTTTTGGCATTAGTGTGATTTAGTAGCATTAGTATGACAAATGCTAATGCTAAAAAATTGCATTACAATTGAATAGTAATGAAATTTTTTAGCATTAGCATTAGTGAACTAATGCTTATGAATATTCAATGCTAATGAAAAAAATCCCAAGTATGCTGAAAATAACACTTATTCTAAATTTTTAAACAAAAAAGCATATTAATGCAAATGTCCATGAACTGATTCAAGTATAAAATATTGATCCTTGTGGAGAAATCTTTCATAAAATGCTCTGCTTTTTAAAATTTTTATTTTTTCGAGCAGGTATAAAAGTTATTTTTTGACTTTTATTTTTGCGATCAAAATTACAGGTTTATTTTGATATTTGCTTTTGAGGGAAAATAAAAATTATTTTTTAACTTTTATTTTTCGGGCAAAAATAAAAGTTATTATGGATTTTTTATTTTTTCGAGCAAAATAAAAATTATTTTTTGAGTGTTATTTTTTCGAAAAATTTTAATGAATTTTTTTAATGAAATTATGAAAAAATCATAAAAAATGTAATTAAAAATACAGCAATATTAGTAAATTTTAATTCAGTTAATGAGATTAGTCATTAAATAAATGAATTCGTTTTAGTTAAATCGATTCATTAATACTGTGAAATCATTAATACACTATATATATATTAGCCATAATGTGACTTCATTCAAAGTCAGATTCGACTTAATTATATTATATATGAAAAGCTATAACTATTTTTACCGGTCAATCACATTTTTTTGGATTTACCATAAAGTGTTAGTAAAGTTATATATTTATTTTGGGTGACATACCCATATAAAAGAGGTGAGATTTTTAATGACAAGTGTCTGTACTTGGCATTACCAAATAAAGGGTGTCCCAAGAAGAACGCAATTTTTAAATCTGGCAACATTCGAAGTGTCATTGTTTGACATTTGAACAATTGTTATTGTTTGCTAGTAGAAGGTACGAGGTTAGTAAAAATGGAGCGCTACACGAATGAACAACGCATTCTCATTGTGAAATTGTTTACCAAAATGGTGAAAGTTTTACGGCTACAGTTCGCAAATTGCGATCAATTTGGGGTCACAATAATGCTCCAAAAGAGTCAACTGTAAAGAGATTAATGGATAAATTTGCCGAAACTGGGTCTGTTAGTGATGTAAAAACAACAACGCGCCATCGACCAGGTCGATCGACCGAAAATGTCGCAGCTGCACGTGATGATGTCGCTCAAAATCCATCCACCTCAATTCGACACACCGAGCTCAGCAAATTGGTGTCTCCAAATCCACTTTGCAGCGAATTTTGACGAAAGATTTGCATCTTCATGCATACAAAGTTCAATTGACTCAGGAACTGAAGCCAGCTGACCATCGACAGCGAAGGGAGTCGTTAATTGGGTATTGGAGAGACAACATGAAAATGCTGATTTTGCCGATAAATCATCTTCAGTGACGAGGCCCATTTTCATCTTGATGGCTTCGTCAATAGGCAGAATTGTCGCATTTCGGGTGAGGAAAATCCTCGAGTGATTCACGAGAAGCAAATGCATCCTCAACGTGTCACTGTGTGGTGTGGTGTTTTGGCTGGAGGAATCATTGGACCTTTTTTTATGAAAATGAGGCAGGTCAAGCGCAAACAGTCAATGGTGTTCGGTATCGTGAAATGATAACCAGTTTTTTCTTGCCTAGAATTGAAGAAATGAGTGTGGAGGGCATGTGGTTCCAACAAGACGGCGCCACATGTCATACAGCCAGAGAAACAATTCAATTGCTGCATCAGTCATTTCCCGGTCGTGTTATTTCGCGTTTTGGAGATCAGAATTGGCCGCCTAGATCGTGCGATTTAACACCATTAAATTTTTTTCTTTGGGGTTTTTTGAAGTCGATGGTTTACGCGAATAAGCCGACGACGACTCAAGCCTTAAAAGAGGAAATTGGACGCTGCATTAATGAAATACCGCAGCATTCATGCAAAACGGTCATTGAAAATTTCATTAAAAGATCGCGTGCATGCCAGCAAAGCCGCGGCGGCCATCTGCACGATATATTGTTCCATACATAACCTCATTCTGTCTACTTTACGATATAATAAAGTTTCACGATTTTTTTTTAAATATCTGTGTTTTATTTAAAATTTAAAAATTGCGCTCTTCTTGGGGCACCCTTTATATGCTTATATAAAAACTTATATGGAAATGATTTTCTACACTCGCATCTTTTTAATCCTTAAAAGTAAGATTGGTACGACAAGGAATTATGCTTGTTGTTTGGATTAGTTCGATTTAATAATTAAAATCTGAAAGAGGTCATTCTATGAGTTGCCTTGTGGGTATTTTTTGGTTCAATGTGATAACATTAACCTCACAGTAAAATAGTAAAGTCCAAATAACTGATTGCAGAACATTCCACAACCGATTGTTTTTTGTTAAGTTTGTCCTATTAACAACAGGTGCTTTATCTCCAAACAATAACAGGTTTCTAAAGAACCGGTTTTAGAACCAGTTATAAAACTGGTTGTGGGACAGTGAAGCCTTGCATTTTGGATCCCGGGGAATATCTTCTAGAACCGGTTCTATGCAACCGGTGATAAAAGAAGCTATTATGGAAAGATTCAGTTCTAAAAAATTTTACTGGCCTTATATGAATTAAAGTACATTAAATAATTATTTGTATTTTTTTTATCAATTTAAAAGTACATTACTCTTGTAGTCATAATATAAATTACGTTTTATGGCCACTTTTTGTCCCCACACCACTAAAAGCGATTGTTATTTAATTAAATTAAGGTGATATTTTTCTGAAACTTATGCAAAATTTTATGAAAACATTAAAATTTTGTTAAACTTTTGACAAAATAACCAATTTTTATAAAATTTCCTTGAAAGGAGTAGTTCGACACACAAATACGAGTTATCTTAAGGCATGTTAAAGAATCTTAGAAATTAATAAAAAAAAACAAGTTTTTTGCATATTTATCAAATTCGTGGTACACTGATAGAAATTTGTGCGTGGTATTAATGAATTCTTTCATTAATTCAATGAATTTTTTCATAAAAAAAGGTGTTTCATTAAATCAATTTTAATGAATGCTTTCAGTGACCCAATGAAAATTTCATAAAGTGTATGAAATTATTATTAGCCTATTCGTTATGAAAGTTTCATGAGTTTAATGAATAAAATTCATAGTTTGTATGAAATATATTCGTTGATATTCAATAATTTGCAATTTTTAAGATTATTTAAGCATATCATTAATTTGGTGGTTATTGAGAAATTATCATTCGTTGATATTATTTATAAGGTCTGGTCCAATTTATTCCAATTTATTTCTGTTCTTATTGTTTTATTTTTACAAAATTGTTCAATCTTTCTTTACATTTTTTATAATTTGTGTTAAGAGATGACATATTTTCGGTACAAAATATATAATTTTTTATCGATCTGGCTTGGACATCTGTAGAACCATCGACGATTATATTCCACTTTTTGTAGTTAAATTACGAAAATATTATATAAACATGTTAAATATTGTTAACAATGTTGTTAAAAATAAAAAAATTATTATCGTTTGGAATAACGTTTTTGTGTAACATCGTCAAAGCGATAACAATATCGTTTTTCGTAGAGAATCTGTTCCCTGGAATTTAGTGACACACTATTCCAATTCGTCAAAAACTGTTAGCTCTAGGCAAATTTAATTTAAAAAAATTATTTATAGCAAAGGTTTGTTTAATTCTGTTTAAAAGAAATTTTTCAGTTTTCTTTTCTTACAAAAAAAAAAAATTTTTTTTCTTATTGCAAGTCAAAGTTTTTTTGAAAAAAATTTTAAAATTGTTCATTGATTTAATGAATTTTTTTTATGAAGTTATGAAAAAAATCATAAAAATTTCAATGAACAAAATACCAATATTAATCATATTTCATTCAAGTAATGAAATTTTTCATTAAAACAATAAATTGATTTTAATGAAATCGTTTTATTAATACTATGAAGGAAAATTCTCTCAGTGTAGTTGTTGATTCCTTACTAAAGTGGGTTTTTGATATCTGATGAAGTCAGAACTCCATGTCTAAATAATTTTGAGTGTGTTAAGTAAATAAATGAAATAGAAAATAAAATTGTTACGAATATTTTATTATTAATAAAAAATACTCTTTTTACAAATGGCCCAATTTTGGCCGGAATTAGTTTTCCAAAAAAAATGATTTCATCCATTTGGAACCATTTGCAATAAAGCTGAGAATTGCTATGACAAAATTATTTTTAAGGGACACTTTAAACGTATGTGTTATATCAAATGACATTTTTTTTTTTGGCAAAAACCCGTCTGTTTTTTATTTTATACTGTGTTATCTTAAAGTAGACCGCAGTGATGAAGGGTTTAGATGAAAGAATGAAATATAATAAATCATTGATTATTGATTTTTTTTTTTTAATTTTTTTTAATAAAATTTCTATTTTTTAATGAAAATTTCTATTTTTATTCCAAGATTTTAAGAGCAAAATAAATCCTATTTAAAACTTTTAATAAAGTTTTTTGCACACGATTTTGTTTAAAGATAAGAAAATATTTTCCAAATAATTATGTACAATTTCCTAGTTAGCTCAATTATTCAACTTGAAACTTTTTTTGTTGTATGGGTTTTCTTTTTAAAAAAATCATAATATTTTATGGTCTGCAACGTTAAGACTGCGTAGAAATTATTTCAAATGTCTTAACAGTTAGTTGTATGATAGAACTAAAAAAGCTACAAGAGACAGAGACCATTAGTAGAAAACTATCCAACCACACAAAAAAAAAAAGAAAATTGTGTAGTGCGTTGTCAACATTGTTGACGTGTCGTATTTATGTCACTGCTGATTTCCGTTTGGTCTGCAAATGCCAATGGCTTGTTTCACTTCCTTCTGATTTTTTTTTCTTTTACTTTTTTTTACTATAAAACTAAATTTAGCCAATACTTGTACTGAGTACACAGCGTTAAATAGCAGTGGTAAATGGAAAAAATATACAAAAATCAAGTCGTTATTTTGGTTTTCTATATATTTCACAAACAAAGTACCAGGTAGGTAGGTATACAGATAGACAAATGTTTGGTTTCCGTAGACTATTGCTGGTGGCTTAAACTTATACTGCATAAGCTTAAAAAAAAACTAATGTTGCATATCCATCAAAGTGTCGTAAAAATGAAATCATGTACAATAACACTGAGACTCTTCCATATAGATAGTCATATACTTTTAAAATACTCGTGTATTAAGGTGAAACTTATAGAATTGTGTTTAATGCTACCTAATGTAAATTATAAATACATTTGCGGTTTCAGCCGAGATTTCATTCTAAATCGAACTTTAATATAAAGTGGTTCAACAGTGCGTATACTTGTTATAAATATTAGAGTTCGTCACGAAATTTTGATTTTGGGATATAATCACTTTTTTCTGTTTTTGCATCAATAAAAAAATTGCGTAATTATAATTTTTATTTTTATTTTTTTTTGTGCTCCCCGGTAGGCTAGTTGGTAGCGTGCTGACTTATCAGAGCGCGGGTCGTGGGTTCGATTCCCACCAGAGGCACTGTTTTTTTTCGCTACAACGCGCCGAAGGCCATAGTAGCTAGTGCTCGGTTCGGGTAATAGTATATAATTTGTAATTATATGATTATTAATTAATAAAAAAAAAAAAAAAAAAATTAATTGCTACTCCTTCCCCATGGACGCCTTTACCGCAGAGCAAAGAGAAAAGTATTTATATGAAATTTGATCTCGATATTCAATTTTTTTTCAAAAGTTTTTAAAAATACATTTTTTAATCACAGGCAATAAAAATTTATTACCGACCGAGAATAATGGTCTTCGATATAGCTCGACCCTACAAAAATTTATTAAAATATCAATTTTGTAAAAAATAATGAAACAATTTTTATAACACACACACACAGAGAAAGCATTATGAATTACGAAAAATGCTACAAACATTTTCGATATATCGCGGCCCGTTAAAATGGTGTTAATCAATAAAATAACGCTTTTTAGTCGAGAAACATTTTGAAA
Source organism: Delia radicum (assembly GCA_021234595.1). Classification (NCBI taxonomy): domain Eukaryota; kingdom Metazoa; phylum Arthropoda; class Insecta; order Diptera; family Anthomyiidae; genus Delia; species Delia radicum. The sequence goes on from CM037853.1 coordinate 58,135,178, forward strand.
ACTTATTAACTTTGCCATAAAGCAAAAATTTTTGCAACATTTTTCTGAGCTAAAAATGCATTTTGAATGTGTGTCATAAAAAATACTTTATAAGTTATTTTTTTTTTTGAAATAATTTGAGTTTTGCCTGCCATTCTATTTTCTAAATGATACACTTTAAAAACTGGAACAGAAATTTTTTTTAAATAAGTTTTGCTGTAGAATCATAAGATGAATTAAATTTCATATAAAAACAGCTGTTTTTGATCTGTATTAAAAGGGACCCTAAATCACCTTTTTTGGCAGCCCCGCGGATGTGAAAGGGGTTGGAATTTTAAAAAAAGTAATAACGCCATTTTTTTATTGATGCAAAAGCATTTAAGAATTTGATGATATCACAAAAACAAAGAAATTTCATACTTTTCGGACGAACTCTAATAAATATGCATGTATGTGTGTATACAATAATCATACGCCTAATGGGATTCCTATTAACCCATTTTATACCACTCATCGATCCAGTGGAAATTGTTTGACGAAATTTGGTGGGAAGATGTAAGGGTGCCCCAATAAACTTTTTCTGAAGATTTTGTACACTTATTGCGCCCTCAAGTGGTGTTATTCGTAATTAAAATATTAACTTTAACGCTTTGTATGTACTTAGCAGGTTAAGATTTTTTGAAATATTTTTTTTTTATTATTGCTAAAGCAAAAATCAATCAAAATGTAATACACAATTTAATCTATCGTATTTTCACGATTCTTGAGAATTTTTCAAAAACTAGTAGAAAACCCTACCCATGCCAGGCAAAACTTTGTATGCCTTCAAAATAGCGCTTCACCGCCTTGCATACAATAAAGTACATAATTAGGGATGTCATTCTGCTGTGCTTCCCAAAATGCCTTCTCTGAAGGAGTGAATAATGCTTACAATGAATCAATAAAGTATGCATACTATGAAGCATTAATGTTGTCAACATACAAAAAAGAGCTTCTTATTGCCTAAGAAGGCATTAATTTATTGCTTTTAAGATCACATGAAAAAGCGCTTTTCACCTGCTTAAAAGAGACATACCAAGATGGACATCGCGAACAAAAATCATGCCTTCTGGATTTGCTTTGGAATTAAATAATATCTTCCGGAAGCGCTTCTGGGTAAGCACTATTTTTGCTGGGTAACAGCACAACAATATATTTTACCCGCTGATTTCCATTTTACAAAAACATTTTGACGAAATTAGTAGTTCACTTCTTGAATTTGGAGTACATCTGTATATAACGAGTTTCAAAAATCAATAAACTTCTTTTCTAATTGGGGACCATCCCAGCCCACAAGGTCAAAATAGAAACAACAATTTACAGCATTTTGCGCTGTCCAAATTTACATAACATCAACAAATTTTTGTTTATGAATTTTTAACACCGTATTTCGACTATTTAATTATACACTTTTTTTTCAAAATGAGCCATTTTCCGGCGAAGTACGGTACATATTAACAAGAAAAAAAAAATCGAACTCTTTCATTTTAAGCCATTTGCAATAAAAATAAAAAAGAAAATTTAAAAATCATTTATATTCAGTATCTACAATGCTATAAAAAAGTGGTGAATGCTTCCCCTACTACCCTATTCCTGAATTTTAAAATTAAGCAACATTTCCCTCGAAGATTGCCATTACGATTGACTGGTTCCCTTAAATTTTAAAATAGTAAAATAAGTGCCATTTACTTACACTTACATTACAAAATATACTTCCATCAAACATGAATTGAAAATGTGGTAAAACAACAACCGGATATAAGTCATTGAAAGATAACCTGACATGTAACTGTATCAACCTTACTGCATGAGTGTGCGTGTGTGTGCTGAGGTAAACAAAAATTTCTCTAGAAATTTTTCAAGCAAAAATTTTTCTTAAAAATGAAAAGTAAACAAAATATCTATAGGGATACACTAGGTAACATACTTTTTTTATTTAAACAAAAAAAAATGTTCCCTTGAAATTCTTTTCGGAAAAACCGATTGATTTGCTGTAAAGTTTTAGTTTTTCTTTCAAAAACTTTGAAACCTTTTTTTTATATTTTTTTATATTACCAGCTTTTATATCGCATAAAACTTTTTTATGCGTGCTGCAATGTAAAATACATAGAAAGTTTTAACAAAGTCATACAATACTGCTGCAACTACGTATTGAACATTTTTGAAATTTTTATTGAATGTATGGTTAAGTTTATTCAAGTTGGAAAGTTTGTCTATTTGAAACGTATTGCAAAAAAAAAAAAAAATTGTTTGTTTAAACGTATTTTCTGAAGAAATGTGTTGTTGGTTTTTTTAAATTTTCTCTTCCGTAAACTGTGCAGTGCGGAAATAAAATTTAAGTTAAGCTTTCAACATCACGTGATATGAATATTGTGTGGGCAATGAAGCCTGACAAGGATTTTAAAGTTTGTTAGTTAAAAGATTTTAGTTTATGTTAGTTTTTTAAGGCCACGCGATGTAAACTAGAGATAATATCACAACAAAAAAAAAAATCTCCTAGGAAAAAATGGATTTCATATTAATATATATGGTTTTGTATATGTCTATATATAGGTATAGATGAGAAAGTTTTAAAATGGAAAAATTTTGGTTTAATTTTGAAAAAAGTTGTATTTTGACCAACCGAGAAATGGAAACTTTATTTTTAGAAAGTCGGAACATTTTTGTTTCACTTTTAAAACCGCCACATAGTGGGGCATTTTAAAAAATAATGGTAATTATAGAACTTCTTAGTTACCCTGATAGAAAAAAAAAATAGTAAAAATGTTTGCTGAAACTACTAAAAATTAGTTTAAATGACATTGCAGAAAAGCTGATTAAATTAAATCGACTTACAAACGAACAACGCTTGCAGATTATTGAATTTTATTATCAAAATTCATGCTCGGTTAAGAAAATGCATCGTGCACTTCTTTCAATTTATTGTGTTCAGCGACGAAGCTCATTTCTGGTTGAATGGATACGTGAACAAGCAAAATTGCCGTATTTGGTGTGAAGAGCAGCCAGAAGCATTTCAAGAACTGGATTATAGGCCGGTGGCATCATTGGGCCGTAGTTTTTCAAAGACGACGAAGGCAGGAACATTATTGTGAATGGCGAGCGCTACCGTGCAATGATTACAAAATTTTTTTTCTCCCAAAATGGAAGAGTTGGACTTGGGTTACATGTGGTTTCAACAAGGCGGTGCCACAAAAAAATTGCTATATATAAGTAGACAAAAAACATATAATCCTGTACAGTTTTTAAGTTTTTGTTTCAAGTTTTTTTTTTAATGCGAATTTAAATATGGCCTTCTAAGCAAAAATTTCAGTTGATTTTAGTCAAATATACTGTTATTTGTATTCTACTAAATTTAAGGTAAATATAGTCAAAATTTTGTTGATATTACCGTTTTTATTAGCTGTACCGATCGGTATGAATTAATTGGAAATTTTAAAACAAGAGTTAGAGTTTTGTGATTAGGTCATCCTGTTTTAGTACAGGGTGTACTTGCAGATCGGTAAAGAGGGCAACATCTTGAATAAAAAATCTTTTGAATGTTACACTTTGTTTCATAATCCGAAATAAAAAACGGTTTTAAAATTAGCGTGCAATTTTTTTAATACACTCTCAAAGTCATTTTTCTCTTAAAAGTTTGTCACATTCGACCAAAGCCTGAGGTAGGGTGCATGGAGATTGGCGTATATGTGTGTTGTTTTGATTATCTATACTCGTTTAGACTATCGGGTCAGTGAAGTTCCCCAAATTAGTTTCTATATAACGTATAATGTCATGAATAAAGTGTCCCTTTATTTTCACCTACCGTCAAGCAGCCATATTGCCGTCGACTTTGCATTCGACTTTTACACTCATCTGAGTGCCAGGACACGTCGAAAACAGCGGTAATATGCTGGGCTTGAAATATTGCTTCACGACGATGATATCGATCACGAGCTGGGCATTCCGCTGGAGGTAAATAAGTGGCAAGTTGGGCAGTACTATTTGGGACTTGACTGATGGCAGATTGATTGATAAACAGACTTGCTTGATCACGAGGTCTGGCCTACTATTGCTACTACTATAAGACTATGCTGTTTACAATTGAGAAATCTGCTGACGATGGCAAAGGGATATGGCTTACACTCACGCATAATGGAACTTTGTTATAATGACTTCTGCAGAAGCTGTTACAATGAGGAAGAGAAAGAAACTTCGCTCCATATTCTATGCCACTATCCAGCGTTCGCGAACAGGAGGGCTGTTCTCTTCGGTCATCCAAGTTTGATTGACCTGACAGACCTGTCCCACATGAATAGTCTCTTCATCAGGGAGTATGATTTGGTTCTGACCGTGATGTATCTCCTTAGTGGCAACATTTTCGTAGGTACCGCAACGGAAACATGTTTTTCTGTAAAACAAAACTAACATTTAAACAGCAATTAAAGGAGAAAAAACATCTTTTAATAATATGACCAACAAATTGACCGGTTTGATGGAAAAGGCGGTTATTTTAATTGTCCACCAACCAAAAGGAATATCTTCGGTACAGAAAATCCTTTTAAAACTCTTAAAGACATAGATGAATTCTAAAAATGCACACTATCTCTGTGAATCTCTCTTTAGAGTTGTAAAGCCAGAACAGCACAACAACATCTTAACACTTTTTATTTTAACTCAAAAGAAATGTGAATGTATAAAGATTTCTTATCATCATTACTAACGTTTAACCAGCTTCTTTTTATAATTCGGCTTTACACTACAAAAAGTAACATTAAAGCTGTATTTATCTTATGTTAGGACAGGAAAAGAAATATGGCGTTTTTTTGGTTTTTTTTTTTTTTCTTCTAAAACCCCCTTCTTAAAAAGTTAAATAAATAAGTATTTATTGTTTTCAATGTTGTTGTCTTAGGATCCAAATAACTTGAAGACAAATTATTGTTTGCATTTTATTTTCGCTACACTAAATATATATTTTTAAAGGTTTTTTGTTGATATTATTAATGTTTGTATAGCATGTGTGGTGGCATTTGTTAAAAAAGAGACATAGTATTAAACACTACACGAAATTTGAAAAAGGATATTATGTCTGAAATAATTACATTTGCAAGATCATTAAATAGTCCATGTTTAAAAGTTCGAAAATATGCTATAAATAACGAAGAGTTTAGATAAATAAATGACATTTACAAGTTTGGTATAATTTTTATGTTTTTCGGTCTTTAATTGTGCACTGAAAATGAAAATTATTCAAGTTCGAGGCCATACTCTATATTTCTTTATTAGGATATTGTCCTAACAAATAATCTATGGAGGTTCTGTTTTCAAATTTATTAATTGACCACTTTCAGAAATATATTGATAGATCTATTTCGGGAATTTTCTAGGTTCCTATCATCAGCACACGTTTTGAAAGAAGGGAAAATCCCATGCAAAACATCAAACATTCATATAACCTAGTTTTCCCACTAAATGAGAACTAATATATGAGCTCGAAGTTAAAGATTATAACTATTGATCAAAAACAAAATTGAAAACTTGTTCGTTATGTGCAAGCTCTACCTTTGGTAGATATACAATACACGCTTTTTGATTTTATTCTAATTTTTATTTCACCCTTGTTTTGTTAAAAATAAAAAACAAAAACTAAATGTACAGGGGGAAGTAAACAAGACCGTAATTTGCCTTTTATACAAGTTTTATATAATTTTATTAAAAATAAAAATTATGTTTTTTTGACCTTTTATAGTGCATTGAAAATGAAAACTATTCAAGTTCGAGGTCATACTCTATATTTCTTTATTAGGATATTGTCCTAACAAATAATCTATAGAGGTTTTGTTTTCAAATTTATTAATTGACCACTTCCTGGAATGTGTTGATAGATCTATTTCGGGAATTTTCTAGGTTCCCATCATAAGCACACGTTTTGAAAGAAGTGACAATCCCATGCAAAAAATCAAACATTCATATAACCTAGTTTTTCCACAAAATGAGAACTAATATATGATCTCGAAGTTAAAGATTACCAAAATTGATAAAAAACAAATTAAAAACTTGTTCGTTATGTGATATACAATACACGCTTGGTAGATATACAATACACGGCGCACAGTATGGTTTTTGATACCAAAAATGGGAATTAATTGCAAAATTAAATTTAGGAGAACCGAATAAATTTTTGTAGTCGGTAAAAGTACACAATATTCCACATCACTAGTGCAAAAATTTTGTTTTTGACAACTACCGTTATGTCACTAGAAAATTTTAAAGTTTGAGTTATTTGACGTTTTCCTCGCGTGCAATATAAATTTCAACTTTTGGTGTCTTAAAATTAGTTTTGAGTGTTTTCTAAAGCGATAATGAATAATATTTTAATGGAACCTTCAACCTCAGGTTAGTAAGATTATTTTATGTTTTTATGTGTAATTTTTGTTATTATTTTTAATTAATTTTCACGCGTAAGCCTATAAATTAGTGGATTTCGGGAAATATATCGATAAATAGTTGTGAATAAAGCCAAATTAAACAAAAAAAAACTTTTTTAATCCATTAACCAGAAATAATACACCAAGCTATACTACCAATTGGATTGTTGACGGAAGAAGCACAAGAAGCTCGAAACAAAGATTTCAAAAATTTTAGGGAGCATTTTCCACGAAAATGAAGATATATTTAAACGACTATTAGTTACTTCAGACTCAGTAATAACAAATATGAGAAAATTGAAAGAGAAAAATACACATAATTTGCCTATGGAAGTAATTCAATTGTTAATATTTGAATCAAATCTCGATGGCGAAGAAGATGCCAATAATGATGATAATGATACCTATGCTAATTATAGTGACAATTTTGATGATAATAATTGATGATGATAAAGAATCGGATAAGGAATAGAAATGTGTGAATAAATATTATTCTTTTTAATTTTTTTTTGAAATATTGCAATTTTAGCACTATTAAAGGTGTGTTTTAAAAAATTAACTAATGGAAAATAAATAAATTTGTACTAAATAATATTAAAAAATTGTTTAGTTTTACTTCTTAAAGTGAATTTGACTGAAAAAAGTTTAAATTATAAACAGGGAAAGTTACCTCGAATTAATTCCCACTTTTGGTATCCTATTCTCCTTTTTATTTCACACTTGTTTAGTTTTACAAAAAATATTCGGTATTTTGACAATAATATTGTATTTTTATGCATGGATTATTATGAGTGTTCATATTACTATTTATTAGTTGCTATTATTATTTAAAAAATTATTTTTTTTTTTTAATTTAAATTCAGTTTTATTTATTCTTTTACAGCTGTCACAGATAACCATATAATTTAAATTGTTATATAGCTGCATTATTATTAGAGATTTAAAATTTCTTATCTTTCCTAAACATCCATTTTCCAATTATTCGTTGTATATGTTATAAATAACATATAAAAACCGTCATCAAAATCATAGTAATCTTTTCACAAAAAAATATAATAAAAAAATTTAATGATAAAGTAGCATAAAACAACAACACAATCAAATATTAACCCTCTAAGCGGAAAGCACTAATCCAGGCGGTGTTTTTTAAATTGGCCATAAATGCTAAAAATTACTGTTTTATAATAAAAGATAATGCTATTTCGATAGAAACCCAAATTTACAAATATTTTGTGAATAAATTTTTTATGTTAATGGCTCGGTTTGAAAACGAGAAAGCGTAAAAGTTTAAATTTCGTATAATTTCAAAAAATAAATATTTTGAAATGAACACAATTTTCAAAATTCTTAGAATCGTATTTATGTTGTCTAGAAATCGTAGATATCTAACACAAAGTAAGATTGAATCTTAAAATTTTGAAAAAAAGATCTAGTTTTGGTTTAAGGACATACACACTGAACCAAAAGTCGTAAGTATAATCAACATAAAATTTGTGTTAGCTTTTGACAAATTTTATTAAAAGCTAACAAAAGTTTTATTGTTAAAATAACAATAATTTTATTCAAGTTGATGTTAATTTTTGTAAAACCAACAAATTTTATGGCTTTACAAAGTAATTGTTTAATTACTTAAATAACAGAATTCCATTTTTTAATTCCACAAAAATTTATAAAAAAAGGCAGTAAATTTGGAGTACTTTTAGTCTTTAGTCTTATTCAGAAAACCGGGTATCGGCTTATTCGAAATATCAGATTTTTTAAAACCCGTTTTCGGTTACGTATTTTATGAAAAAGCACTCTTAAAATTCACCTGAAAAAAGTACCTAAATTTGCGCAAGCAGAATGTTGAATGAAGTTGAGAAGTGTGTTCTGCTAAATTTAGGTGACCTAAATTTTGAATGGAAAAATTAGTTGAAGTACAATTATTTTGGCAGAAAAGCTGTTAAATATGAATGAAAATACATCTGTTGAAATCAGCACATTCTTTCTGCAAAATGTTAGTTGGTTATAACTGAAATAACTATCATTTCGGTTATTATTTATTTATTGAAAACAGATTTTATTTCATTTTATTCTTTAATAAATAACACAATTGAAAACACTTACAATTCACTTAATATCGTTTTATTTTTCAACTTTTTTTTATATCATCTTTGCTTGTTTGTGGTTGCATTTGTAAAAGTTGGAAAAATTAATAAATTAATGTAAAATGGGTTTTTACAAAAGAATTGTGAAATATAGTGGATAATTAACTGTGTCTTTATTATTTTTTTTTTAAATAAATTTCTGTAATTTCATACTGTTTTATGTAAATTGTAAACTTTTATAACTACACTCAGGGAACTTCTGCTTTAAAAATATGTAGTTGTTTGGGTTGTAATACAGTTTCATTATTTTTAATGTAAATGTCAGTCATTTGTAGAACAAATTAAAATATTTACTAACATTGTAGTTCATTTAAAAAACAACCCACATCAAATGAATGTTTTATGATTTTACATTCATTTTTTACAGTTGTTTTTGTTATTTAAAAAAATAAAAAAAAAAATTTTGGTTTATTTTTTACTACCATGTGGTTCATTTTTACTACAATTGTTAGTCATTTTTTAACATTAAAAAACAAATGACAATGTTAGTCGAATTTAATGAAATGTAAGTCGTCCTTTTTTTAAATGAAATTGCATTTGTTTTTGACTACAATTGCTGTCGTCTTTACCAACATAATTTCCTAAGTGTATCATTACTTTATTTTTTATATAATTGAGCGTCTGTACATACAAAAAAATAAAAACCCCGTTCAACCACCGATTCAATAACGCTAATTGCTGAAATTCCGAGAACAACGAAAATTGCTAATTCAATTAGAAATTGATAGCTCTTTAATTGAATTATTTTTCAAATAAATAACAAATCATTTGATTTAAAAGTGATCAATATCGTATACCTTCCCAAAATAAAAAAAAAAAAATGTTGTTGCCATACCAAACGTTTTTTTATTGCCATATTGTTGTTGCCATACCAAATGTTTTTTAAAAGCTTAAATTTTATAACAGAATTTAAACCGGCATGAAATTCTCATTTAGTTAGAGGATTTATTTATACTTATGTGAACTAATTCACACAGAAATTAGCTTTTTTCTTTCTATTGAAAGGGTTATGGCAACCTTTTCTTTGGATTTTTTCTTTGCATAAATTAGACCTTGTGTTGAAATCAGAGTATTTTTTTTTGTTTAAAACAATTTTTAATTAATTTTTGCATTTTCTTTCTGTTTAAAAAAATTAAAAATTTTTATTAAACGAAATTAAACTTCAAAAATTACATTATCAATTTTATGATAATGTGTTAGAATAAATAAATATTTAGATTTAGACAACTGAAACTAAATTATTATATTTAATAAAGTCAGAAACCTTATAAGAATTAATATCTAATCTAATTGAAATGAATTTAAAATATGGTTTACTAGTACCACTAACCATAAACATTTATAAAAAAACAACTAAATATTATTATTATTACAAAAACAACAACAATGTTTGTTTTTGAGCGATAATATAAAAAAAATCTCAAGCAAGTTCCGAATTTAAGCAAATATTTAATTGATTCAATTAACTTTTAATTGACAGCTTATAAAATTTCAACAAACCGATTTAATTGAAACAAGTGGGGAACTTTTATTTTCTGTGTAAACGTGAAGAAAACTATTTATATAAATATACAAAACGTAATTTAGTATTAATTTAAATATTAAATAAAGTAATGTCTTTTGTGAATGTTATGTTTCATGTGTTTTCAAAATAGCGGTTTGGATACGTACTTCGTTATAATTTTTAATTTTATCATTTTTATATTTTATCAATATCCTTTATTTTTCATATACTAACTAAAAGCGTATACTATTAAAAATTTAAATTTATAAAATATAAAAGATAAAGAAATATAAAATTAAGCATTCATAAATCGACAAAATATGAATAGATTAAATAAAGCGCATTGTTAAATTGAATAAAACGCATCGTTAACACAACAAAATAATTATTCAATTTGATTAAATAAATTCGTTATAAATTGAAAATAACATAAAAATAATCTCGATGTATATAAAAACAAAAAACTAATATAACTGTAAAAAATATTACTTGAGCCAGAGTACACACTAAAAATTTTTTATATAAATAGAACATTTTTGGTCTTCAAAATTTAGTAACGTCATGATGCTTGTTAGGAAAAGACCTAACCACGTGGTTGATTACTAAGAAGACAAGAATGGAGCAACATTGATTATTAATAGGTTTTTGTTAAAGTTCTGCCTATTATATAGGCTCTAGCTTTTCTAAAACTTCGGGTTCTGATGAGATCTTTAGCCAGATCGAAATACTAGTATCAGCCTAGCTAATATGTTTGATTTGCTTTATTTTTGTAAATATACGGAGGTTGAAAGCTCGTTATAAATTGAAAATAACATAAAAATAATCTCGATGTATATAAAAACAAAAAACTAATATAACTGTAACAAATTTTTGTTAATATGATATTTGTTTGGCGATATTTCGTCAAAATAGCAATCAACAAGAAGTCAACCGTGAAAACTACATTTACTACATAATTTATTAAATTGACAAACAAGTTTTGTTGGTTGTATAGTGATCACCCATTCATCAAACTAACATGCGATTTAGTTGATTTCATCATTGTTTTTGGTTCAGTGCAGGATGCCACTAGCATACCTGTAAAGGAAATCGTCTTAACTTGAAAACGTATAAAAGGATTTACACGAAATTTGGCATAAGTATTATATTTAGTAGTATTAGCAAAGCGTTTAAGTTAAACAATATACGTTGAAGTTTAGTTGAGTTTTCTCTCCATGTGGCGTTTTTCGAAAAAACGAAAATCGCCATATGTTCTTACAGGGTGGCGCAGAATGAGATATATGGTTTAAATGGTTTATAACTTTTTTATTTATGCGATTAGTATATTTTTTTTTTAAATACAGTATATTATTGGGTAATTTTTTGCAATTAGCTTTGAAAAATGATATCCTGTAAGTGATGTCAACTTTCTGCTTCGCACATACGTGCTCTTTTTAGCATATTTTCTATAACTTTTCAAAAAATTTAAGGTGTAGTGGCCATGATTTCATTTTGAATGTTGGTTTTTAGTTGGAGTATGGTTCTTGGTTTGTTAACGAACACTCTTTCTTTCAAATATCCCCAAAGAAATCTGTCAGGAGCTGTCAAATCTGTTGACGCTGTATGTGCAATGCGCACATTAAAATGACGACGATATGCACGCTCTGTCAACACAATAGACTGTTGGTTTGAAAAATAAAATTCAATTATTTTTGTACGTTGTTCGATCGTGTAATGATTCATAATTAATTCCCCAAGTCTTCTTCACAAAACGCTGAAAAAAACAGAGAAAAAATAATAATTAAAAACGTTATAAAGAATTCAAACCATATAGCTCATTCTGTGCCACCCTGTACAACCACAAAAAGTGTACTTTTTGCACTGTAGTTATATCTTGATAAGAGAATAATATATGCCTATACCTATCTATTTTTTGAGATTCGCTCTAAACCTATTTTGGGCCATATCGCCTAAAATAGGCAAGTCACAAATGTTGATAGAAGAGAGTATTGTTTATTTTTTATGCCGATCAGTGTGGTATAAATTTAATTGCAAGAAAGCTTAGGTCGGTTTGAGGGTTAAATTCAAAAGAATTTTTTTTAGGACATTTCATGTTTGTGTTAAACGGAAAATAACCCTCGCACACATTAAAATGAAAAGATAGTAAACACAAATACATACAAATCCACTAAGATAACATCATTGATAAACAGAAACATCAAAAACAACAATTCTTTTATTTGTCTGAAACAAAATGAAAAGAAATTACACTTTTTACTCATTTTCTTATTTGGTTTAAGGACAAAGGCTTATTTGAAAACTACTGTGGAAATTTTAAGGCAAAATTAAAGAAAAAGAAAATAAAATTCCTTGTGTAAATTTAATATATAAAACCAGCGGTTTTTACTACATTTAATCATATTTCATATTTAAAATCTAGTAGTTTTTAGAAACAGAAAACAAAAACTGAGCAGATTTTGAGAAGTTTTTGATAGAATAAACTTTTCGAAAACGTTTTAAAATTAAATGATCCCAATAAAGCTTTAATAAAACCAAGATTTTGTGGATCTTTTCTAAATAAAAGCTTTTAATAAATTGTGAAAATTGTTTATAATAATTCGACTTTAGCGGTTTTCAATAAAATAAACATTATTTTACAATATCAGGATATGATTAGATTAAGCATAACTCCAACATTTTTTTTTTTAATTTTAAACCAAGTTCAAACCCACTTTAAATAAAAAGTAGTTAAGGACTGAGTTCGAAATTGAGCTCTTTTAATTAAAAAGTTGACTTTTGCACATATATTGCTAAGAAATTTACCGTGCTTATGTCACCGTTTGAAAGCACGAACTATCCTAAAATCTTAAATAACAACAAATTTTGAAATGACAAACAAATCAAATCTAAAAAATATTGTTTTGCAATTTGAAGTTTTTGTACTCTCATTAAAAATCAATCAATATAAACAACAATATTTAAACAATTATAAAAAATCAGGCAATGGGTTTATTAAAACATCCTTTTTGATATAGAAAGACATAATACCAGATATTATTCTAAAATTATAATTTAAAATTCCGACTATCATGGCAACCCTGGTGGTCATTTCATTACAGACTTTTTTTTTAAAGACAAAATCGGGAGCCATCGTGGTGCCATGGGTATTGGGGTTGTCACTCGAATAAAAATTATTCGATTAATGGAACGAACAAAACGACAATTCCAACAAATATTTTGAAAAACATGATTTTCGAATAACGAATAATTCGAATAAATTTTTACGATTAATCGAATGTATCGAATAATCAAAAAAAATACTTCTATTAATAAATTGTTTTCTAAAATTTATATAAAAAATGGTAATGGACAAAAAAATCAAAACTCTATTGAAGAAATTATTGAAATTTTAAAACGTTTATTAAACATTTTCCAAGATATGGACTCTTTAATAATTGTAAAACTAACATGAAACTGATGTAGTTGTATACTTCCCTATGGGGAATGAGGAGTCAATTGACCTAAAAGTGACTGGTTAAAGAAGGACTTATCACAGGACTGGTATAATTTAATACTGAAGTGGGTTAAGCAGTGTCAATTGTACTAAAATTACCAATCCTGTGACTGGTAAAGGGAGGACATTTTACCCATTGGAAGCTGTTTAGTTTTCGTTTGATTTATACGACAATGCCCTTTTGTGACAGTCTTGTGGTATGCCCATCTTTGGTTATTCCTATGGCATGCCACTATGTGGTTTAAAGTAGGACAAATGACCCCCTCCTATGACAAGCCAATGTTAAAGTTGCCAGTTGTTTACATAGGGTAGGGTTTAGCCGATCCTGTGGCAGACACAGAACCGGTCCCATTCCAAAATAGGGTTACTAAGCACTTCGATAATATTCACCCAGTTTGTCTGCGTGTGCTTTATTTCAAACATTTTTTTCCAGTCAAAATCAAGTTTAAGCCATACTTGAGAATTTATCATTGGCATTGAAATTTAATTGGCATTACTTGTGGTTGTTGTTATTGTAATGACTTAACAGTGGCAATCCTTGCTCGGATAAATCCGAATCGTTCTGGCGCATAGTGCGATTGATGTGAGAACCGAGTTATACCGTCCATAGTCCATCGTCAGAGCCTCGTCAGCGTAACTGGAGACACCATATCCAAGGTGGACTGTGAGTGAGGTTGATATTTGGAAATGATTGGCTGTGTGTAGAGATTATTCATCCGTATTCGATTCAATTTCACTTGGCCCTCAATGCCAGTGCCAAAAAAAAAATAAATTCAATACCATTACAATGCCAATGATTTTTTTTTTAATTGGCATTGATTCCACCAATGATAATGAAATGGCTCAAAAGACTATTTGTACTCGACGAAAAAATTATTTCAGAAAAAAACGATACAAATTTAAAATTCAAGTTCTAACTTTAAAAGTATTCTCTATTGTATAAAAGTTTTATCACGTATACACTATTTACTCTTATTTGGTAACGGATTTGTTAAGATGGATCAGCTCCTGATAATATATACTTGATAAAATACCGAATATTGAATAAAGGATTTTTTTCTAAATTTGAAAACAAATTTTTTGTGAAGACAATTGTAACAAACAACTATAATAATCAATTATAATTGTCTGTAAAAGGCATTGGAATTGAGCAAAGCCAATTAAAACTAAATTTAAATTTCATTGTTTTTAAGCAATTGTAATGCAATTCTAATAAAATCGTCAGTTAACTGGTCCGTTCAATTGACTAGTCCCAAGTATGGTTAAAACTTAGTATTAGTTTTTTGTTTTTTTATTATGTTAATATTGAAAAATAACTTAAAAAAATATCCAAAAGAAATTTTTCCTTGCAAAGATTTAAATAAATCTAATTATCGTCCACGGATTATAATCAAAAGCTAAGTCGCAATAAATTGGGTCTAAACGCTGCCCTAACATACTTTTTGCCTTAATTGAGTAAGACTGCAAACAAAGTTTACACCATAAATGTTTTCCTTGGCACAGGAACAACTTTTTTATGTGTAAGTATAAGTAGAAAAAAAACAATTATTTAAAAATAAATAAATTATTCCAAAAGCAATCACAGCAGTGTTTTAATGGATTGGGAAAGGCTTATTATTATAATGTTTGAACATTTATTGAACTGTGATTAAAGACTTGAATTAAAGTAAATTTACATTGTTATATTCGACTTGAATTCAAGTATGCATTTGTCAGGAATATGCTACTGAATTACAGTGCAAATTAAGTATAAATCAAGTCTTAAAACTTGAAAATATGGCTGGAATTGCTATTGATTTACACTTGAATTTCAACTAAATTGCATATTGGGCAGCTTCATTGGTTTGGCGAGGCCGCCAACGGTTAGACTTTTTCCCTCTTTAAACCCATATTTTACCACGTTCATCGGCAATCTTTTCGAAGAAAATTTCAGTTTCAGTTTTTTAATTTAAAAAAAAAAGGTTAGACGTTTCTCTATCAATCCCAAAAGTAACTTATATAATATAAGATTTGAGAAAATATTCATTGCGCATTGTTCTTCATAATTATTTCATAATATGCAATATATAATTCTTAAATGTAGTTATACGCCTAAGTACCATATGTGGTTTTAACATAGAAATATTGAAATATTTAATTATTCTACGAATATTATCTGCAAAACTAATTAGAATAAAACGATGAAACCTTCTGGATCGGTAAAAAAAAACATCTAAACTTTTTACATAAATTAAAAAAGAATTGAGATAAAAATTCGTAACATGTTCTGAATTTATTCAAACAATATTATTTTTTTTAAATTTTCTACAAAAACTATTTTATATAGTAAAAGTACTAATATTTGCGAAATTCAGTTAAATAATTATAAATATTGTGCGCCCCGGTAGGCTAGTTGATACTGTACTGGCTTTTCAGTGCGGGGGTCGTGGGTTCGATTCCCACTAGAGGCACTGATCTGTTTTCGCTCAAACGAGCCGAAGGTTATAGTAGCTAGTGCTCGGTTAGGGTAGTAGTACATAATTTGTAAGTATATGATTATTAATTAATAACAAAAAAAAAAATTATAAATACTTTACCACAAATAAGCGCAAAATTTGTCAATATTTTAACCACGTCTATTTGTGCCATATTTTGAAAAAATTGGAAAAGTTGCTCCAATTTTTATTAGTAGCATATAGGAGATAAAAATGTTAATTTGACTTTGCCGCGATATACTTTTTTTTTTGCTGGACAGTTTGCTTAGAAAGCAACGTATAGAGAAATCGCAACAATTTTGTTTTTTATTAATGTCTTTATTTCAAATCATTTCTCATAAAAAGCTTAAACTATTTGTTTTAAGAGATTTGGTTTAATCTACCTTACATCTATAACAATAATTGCGATTTATAAAAAGCAGTATTAAAATAATGTAAAACGCTTGGAAGAAGGAAAGTTTATATAGAAAAAACCTTCAATAAAAATCGCAACTATTTGTCTTAATAAATTTGTTTAAAAATAAAAATTTTAAGTAAATTTTCACTGTATCATGGGATAATTGTTTAAGCATTTGTTGAAAAAAGTAAATTTAATAAGAGTTGGCCAATTTTTTTGAAATGATTTATTATTCTAATTATATAATGTTTTTAATGATACTAACGTAACAACATTTGTTTTTTTCTTTTTAGGTAAGCCGGATAAATATAAATTGTATTTAAGGTAAAATATATTATGTATAATTATATTACGTGCATACCCAGCAAAAAATGGGCTTACCCAGAAGCGCTTTCTTAAGGCATTATTTAATTACAAAGCGCTTCCCAAGCAAATGCAGAAGGTATGACTTTTGTTCGCGATGTCCCACTTGGTATGTCTCTTTTTAGCAAGTGAAACGCGATTCTTTCATGAGCTTTTAGAAGCAATAAATTGATGCCTTCTTATGCAACAAGAAGCGCATTTTTCGTATGTTGACAACATTAATGCTTCATGGTATGCATTCTTTATTGCTTCATTGTAAGCATTATTCACTGCTTCAAAGAAGGCATTTTGGGAAGCACAACAGAATGCCTTCCTAATTGCTTTATTGTATGCAAGGCGGTGAAGCGCTATTTTGGAAGCATACTACTGTAGTTATTGCTTACCAAATCCAAGTTATGTTGTGCTGGGTATGGTCACCGTTTTAAATACCGTTTAAAAATTCAAAATCAAATGTATAAATGCGTCAGTACAAAAAAATACTACTTCCCGTTATTTTGGAAATTTCAGGTTATATTGCAACTTCTCCAACCGGTTTTATTATACACTCAGCTAGACCTACAACCTGAACTAGGTCACTTAAAAAGTTATTGCATACATTGTAGCACAGTGTTATTAAAAAATATTAAAAATCAAAAAGTTTTATATTTTTTATTGTTATCTTGTTAATAAAAAAAAACGAAAATGTATTTCTCTGCAAAAAAATAGTTCACCAATCAGACCATAAGTGTTTGAGATACACAAAGCCGAAAATAAGCCAAAATTGATTCCGTTTTTACTATAAACACATTCAGAGAACTTCTGCTTTAAAAATATATAGTTGTTTGGGTTGTCAGTCATTTGTAGAACAAATTAATTGGTTTACTAGCATTGTAGTTTATTTAAAAAAACAAACCACATCAAATGACTGTTTTATGATTTTACATTAATTTTTTCATTCGTTTTTTGTTATTAAAAACAAAAACAAAATAAATGTTTGTTTACTTTTTACTACTTGTGCTTTAATAATATATTGTTGTTTGTGTTCTCAGTCATTTGTAGAACAAATTAGTTGTTTTACTATTATTGTAGTTTATTTAAAAAAACAAACCACATCAAATGACTGTTTTATGACTTTACATTAATGTTTTACATTCGTTTTTTTTTATTAAAAACAAAAACAAAATAAATGTTTGTTTATTTTTTGCTAACACGTGGTTTATTTTTACTGCAATTGTGGTTTATTTTTTGAACATTAAAAAACAAATGACTATGTTAGTTAAATTTACTGAAATGTAAGTCGTTCTTTGTTTAAGTAAAATTTCATTTCTTTTTAACTACATTTGAAGTGGTCTTTGTATATATAGTATTCTAAATGCATAAATATTTGCATGTTTTTTACGGTTATATTAGTTTTTTATTTTTATATACATCGAGATTATTTGTATGTTATTTTATATTTGTAACGAAGTTTTAACCTCCGTATATTTACAAAAATAAAGGAAATCAAACATATTAGCTAGTTTGATACTAATATTTCGACCTGGCTAAAGATCTCATCAGAACCAGGAGTTTTAGAAAAGCTGGAGTCTCCATAATAGGTAGAACTTTAACAAAAAACCTATTAATAATCAATTTTGCTTATTGTCTTCTTAGTAATCAAGCACGTGGTTAGGTCTTTTCCTAACAAGCATCATGACGTTACTAAACTTTGAAGACCAAAAATGTTCTATTTATATAAAAAAACTTTAGTGTTTACTCTGGCTCAAGTAATATTTTTTACAGTTATATTAGTTTTTTGTTTTTAATACATCGAGATTATTTGTATGTTATTTTCAATTTATAACGAGCTTTCAACCTCCGTATATTTACAAAAATAAAACAAATCAAACATATTAGCTTTTTTCAAAAATGGAGTATTTCGATCTGGCTAAAGATCTCATCAGAACCCGAAGTTTTAGAAAAGCTAGAGCCTCCATAATAGGCATGTTTTGTTTTAATACTACTACGGTTATAAATACTACAATGTCAGGGTTGCCAAGGTAAATAAAAAATCATTGAACTTAGAGAAATGTAAATTTTATACATAGATAAATCAAAATGTTTCCATAAAACTATACAAAACTAATAATTTCAAAATGTCTTCAATTGTCGAGGATTCATATTCTGTCAAAGTTTTAACTTTGGTTGACAATATTTCCACTAGCGGGCGCTTTAAGTTAAAAAAAATAAACAAAAATTTCCTTATTGCTTAATGAAGATTTTTCTATATATTTGCAAACTTTAGTTGATTTTTGCCGTGTCCTTTTTAGTCCTTTTTAAAATAAGATAAAAAACTGATTTTGCTATAGTTTACTTTATTTTTTATTTTAATATTTATCCTTAAAGACTGGGTATTATTTAATATAAAGTTAAGAAAAATCAAGAGCTTATTGAGGCTTGAATTTGAAAAATATAAATATAATAAATATAAATTGAAAAATATAAATTTCTAACCTGTATATTGTTTATTTAGGCCAGCAATAGTGTGTTATCCAGTTTTATGAAAATAAATCATAAAAGAATAAGAAATAAATTCATTGTTTAGGGATAATAAATTATAGTCACCCCGTACTTCTCTTCAAAAAATCACCAAAAAGGCCCACTTTTTTCAAAAATGGAATATGTTTATAATAGTAAAAAGGAGGGAAATATGTAAAATATATTTAATAAAATTAATACTTCCGAAATAGTTGGTGGGTTAGCATATGTTTTAAAACCCCATCTATTAAGTTCTTACAGCTTTAAAAAAAAATACATTAACAACTTTGCAAAAAAATACAAAGATGAAATTATAGCACAAGGATATCAAACTGAACTATCCAAAAAAGGTAAATAAAAAAAAATTAAAGCTCTTTGAAAATTTCCTCACTTCAGTTTTTATATATGCTATCAAAAAAGTTTCCGCAGTCTAGGAAAAAAGATTTACGCAAGGATATTAAACTGAACCATGGATGTATCCTTCAAAAGAAGGACATTTCCAAAAAAAACTTAAAACTCTTATTAATCACCCCAGTTTTTATATCTGTTACCAAAAAAGATATCGCAAAATTCAAGAACGATATCAGGATACACGGACATTAAACTTAACCATGGAAGTATCCTTCAAAAGGGGAAAAATTTTGGAAAAAAAAAATTAAATTTTATGAAAGTTTGCTCACTCCAGTTTTGATATATGTTATTAGAAAAGATATCAGAAAGTTGTAAAAAAAAAAAAAAATTCAAGGACAAAATCAACATGCAAGGACATGAAACTGAGCCATGGGGTATCCTTCAGAAGAGGGAAATTTAAAAAAAAATAAAATCTTATGAAAATTTCCTCACTCCAGATTTTATGTATGTTAACAAAAAGGACGAAATACAGGGATATCGATCTGAACCATAGGGAAATTAAAAAAGAAAAAAAATTTAAATATTAGTAACATTTCCTCACTCCAGTTTTTATATAGGTTATGAAAAAAGATATCAGAATTATGTGAAAATATTTCTAGGACGAAATCAGGTTTCCACATCTTTCTAATATATTTTTGAATAACATATATCAAAACTGGAGTAAGAAAGCTTTCTTAAGATTTAAAAAATTTTTGCTTTCAAATGTCCCTCTTTTAAAGGATAGTTCTTGGTTCAGTTTGATATACTTGTATCCAGATTTCGTAATTTTTCGCTATACTGCGATATGTATTTTAATAACATATATAAATAAGTAGTTTTAAGATTTTCTTAAGATTATTAAAACTGTTTAGAAGTTTCTCTGTTTTGAAGGATACCCCATGGTTGAGTTTGATGTCTTTGTATTCTAATTTCGTCCTTCAATTTTTATAACTACTTTCCGAAATTGGAGTTAGGAAATTTTCATAAGATTTTTAATATTTTTTCTAATTTCCCTCCTTTGAGGGATACATTCATGGTTCAGTTCAAAATGCTTTTATACTGATTTCGTCCTTGTTTTTTTTTACGCTAATCAGCGATAGCTTTTCTGGTAACATACACTAACAATATTAGTACGTTAAAAACTATATAAAATTAACTGAAAATTTAATTTAAAAAATGACTACTGATTTTTCTGAATATTAAACCCATTTTGATATTTACTTTAAACATTGTTTAAATAACCGATACAAGTAGTAAAAACAACAGAAAGTCTTTTACAACATCATTTAATATTTAAGGGACCAAACGTAAAAACTATTTTTTTTTCCTTTTTATTGAAATTTAAAATTTTTTTTTTTTGATTACAAAACGGAACACATACACAAACCAATTTTTGTTTTTGTTTGTATGTTTTTTCTGTTGGTATGTTTAAATTTTTTGTAAATTCTATTCAAACAATTTTGTATTTAAACAAATTTTTTTTGAAAAAAATTTTGTGGGAATTACTGGATTTTTTTTTGAAAGAGAAGAAATAAAATTTAACTGCCAATATTTAACTACTACCGAAAGAACGTATATTTCTACAGTATGTTTTTTAAATTAACGATAGAGAAAGTTGAAAAAACATTTCTAGGGATTTTAATTGATTCTTCATTTGAAAACAAACTTTACGTAAAACTTTTTTAAATAAACTTGAATCGGTAACAGAAAATATATTGTGAGTGTACATAAAACTAGGAGTGAGGAAATTTTCGTTAGATTTTTAATTTTTTTTTTTTAATTCCCCTCTTTTGAAGGATACATTCGTGCTTGAAATTTTTGTCACAAATCTGTGATATATTTTTAAATAACATACTTATATAAAACCTGAAGTGAGAAAATTTTCTTATGAATTTAAACTTTTTTAAATTTTCCTCTTTGAAGAATACCCTCATTGTTCAGTTTAATGCCATTCTATTTTTTTTCACAACTTTCTGATATCTTTTTTAATAACATATATAAAAACTGGAGTGAGGACATTTTCCTAAGATTTTTAATATTCAACAATAATATCAACAAACTCGAACAAAATTCAAACTTTGCTCTAACTACGTAAGCGCCATCTATCGAATATACAAAGAATATATCATAGATATGGCATCACTTACAACATATGGGAAAAACAGTGGACATTAGAGTGAGGTAAGTTTCTAAAAATAGAACTGTTGTGTTGTTGGAATTGTACTTCTGAGATTATGTATGCAAGAACAAAACCACCGTGTATTGAATAAAACTAGTTTTAATCACAACAAAACTCGACCTGACGATAGCTCAGAGGGCTAAAGCGCTCTGTCTAACGTGTAGTGCGAGTGCATGTGGCATTAGAAATCAGTTTATCTATACCAGTGATATCACAGTGATTGCACAGAAAATTTCATATAGACGCAATCGAACAAATAAAAACATAACAAATGTAACATTATTAAAAAAAAAAAAAAATTCAAAAAACAGGGTCACTGACGAAGTTTCAATACCAGAAACTGCGCAGTATGATTCAGAAAAAAATTGAAAATTTGCAATGTAGTTATGATTTTTAGAAAATACACTCATTCTTCTCTACCACGCCTTTCACAATATTTTTATAATTCCCTCATTTGAGGGATACATTCATGGTTCAGTTTGAAGTGCTTCTATCCTGATTTCGTCTTTCAGACTTTTGTTACGTAGGTGCCATATCTTTTCTGATAACATATAAAAAACCTGGAGTGAGGAAAATTTCGCAAGATTTTTAAATTTTTTTTTAAATGTCCCACTTCTGAAGAATACCCTCATTGTTCAGTTTGATGTCATTCTATTCTAATTTCGTCCTTGATTTTTTTTACAACTTCCTGATATCTTTTTAAGAACTGGTGTGAGGAAATTTTCCAAAGATTTTATTATTTTTTATTTTTGTCAACCGGGCCCCGCTTTAGACTATATTTTAAATTTTTTTATTTTTTATCATTATTATTCAATTTGTTTATTCTTTTTTTTTTTGTATACTTTTATTTTAAGTTTGCAATTTACTTTTTGTTCTAAAAGAAGTGGGATATAGAAATGGGCCAACTTTACTATAGTAAAAAAATCTGAAAAATGTTTTGGCCCAAAAAAGGAAATAGTGAAATGCTCTAATAACCATATATGATTATATACAAGATCATATATAATCATATATGTTCACATACGATTTCATTTTTACTTGAGTACATAAAATTATTTAAAATCAATACAAAAAACAGCTTAAAAATATGTCTACTAAATATATATTTACTCAATAGATATTAAAAAAATTTCCGGAAAAAAGGATGAATGATATTTTTGTCACATTTATTTTATGTTAATAATGTGGTTGTTCTTTTTGGTATCAGGATACCATATGTTTGAATATTTAAAATTCCATTTTTTTTTGCAACACTGAGAAAAATATTTGAATAATATTAATGAAAATTGTTATGGAAAACTTCAGTGTAAATTATTCTATAAACAAATTTCTATAGAATCTATGCAAATGGTCAGTTTACATGAAAAGATCTATCAAAAAAATTTACTTTATTTTTGATTACTTTTCTTATCATTTTCAATACTTTCGATTGTTACACTTCAAAAAAGTAGTAAAACAATATGGATATGATTTTTGCATCTGCTGAAATTCTGTGACGCGAACAGGAAATAACGTGTAAAAAGCTGACAGATAAAATCTACATTGCTACTAATATACTGACTGCCCATGCATTGAAATTTTGTTGATTTTTACAACAGTTTCATAAATCAAATTTTCATGTGAAACAACAACTAATTTTGCTTATAAGAAACAACTATGTGATTTCGCACATATTTACCCTATAAGACCAAATTGTTTTGAAAATAATTTTGGCGATGTTGTTTGTTCGAATAAATATTCACAAAAAATTATTGATATTAAAACTTTGCGCATATCATAATGAATGACAACCCGAGTAAACAAATGTATATATGGTCTTTGGTGTTTCACCGAAAACATTTTATACGAGTAGCATGTGATTGTATATATTATATGTTTCTTGCATGGTAACATATATAGCGATATATTTTTATATATTTACATTTATAAATTTAAATATTAGAGATATATTTTATATGTAATGAGATCTATAGTCATATATAATAATACATTCTCATACATAACATAATATCCAATCTTATGTGGTGCCATATATGCTATATAATTTAAGATATAACAATATATACTGTTTTAGTTATAATCGTGCCATATTTAAAATACATCTTAATATTCAATTACATATGACATTAAATGATGAAAGACATAATAATGTAAGATTCCATATATGACACAAGATTAAAAATTCTAAAGGGTCCGCCAAATAACTTTTTTTTTTTGAACTCCGGAACCAATTGGACTTTGTATGGCGTCATACCAAGGTCTTTATGCAAAATTCGTCTCAATGATGTCTCCGAAATGTTCAATTGTTGAGAACGACTTTGAATTGATGTTGATGGCGCTTCACGCACACTTTCTGCCACAGCAGCAATATTCTCGGGTGTACGTACTGTTTTTGGCTTTTCACGCTTTGGTTTATCCATGAGGATGCCAGGTTCTTTCACTTTTTTCACAAGATAACGAACATACGGCCCATATTTGTTCAGCGGAAGGATAAAACTAATTATCTGTCAAATCAGACATGAGCTAAGTGTTACCATTCACGAAATAAGCACTAGTTGAAAAAAAAACGTTAGATGGCGGACCCTTTAGTTTTTTTAGAATCCTATTAATGTGCCTTTAAAAAAAAAAAAAACACATTTTATCCCCAATTTTAAATATTTTTTCAGAAAATCCCATGTTTTTATTCAAACATATTTTATTACTAGGATGCAAGTTATTTTTCAGTGTATGGAACATGATATTAACCCTTTAAATAATAGAAAATAGTTATGATGGCATAAATGTGGTATTTGAAATAATACATACCAACTCATAGTAACAAAAAACATTTTAAATACATACAGAATATTTAAATAATAAACCATAAAAATATGTGATGTCCATTCAATATTATGAAATATTCTATAGACGATAGCAACAACAACATCAATTTAACCCAAATCAATAAAAATTTATAAATATTTTCAAACAATAGACACATACACGTAGAGAAAAAATACGGTTGCAATATGATTGCGGCCACAAAACTATATTTAATCAGCCATATATGGTTGTTTCAATTAAATTATTATTGTATCAATAATATTTAAACAATAATATGGTTGCTTTAATCATGTTCTTTTATTTTGGTTGTCATAATATTATCTTGTCAACAATCATAATATAGTACACTCAAATAAAGAAGTTCGTAAAAGCTTTAGAAAACTCTGTAATTATTACAGTAAATTTTGCTAATATTAGACCAACAGATCGTTTTCCTAATTTTAGCAAAGCCTAACTGTAATTTTTTAGTAATAAAAATATAAGACAAAGTTACTGAAATTAGAAACATTTTAGTAACCTGTTAATGTAAATCGATTTGCACTGGTGCGTTGTGGTGTAATGGTTAGCGCGTCGGACTGTTACACAGATGGTCCCTGGTTCGATTTCCGGTGACGACAACATCAATTTAGAAAAAAATAATATGTATGAAATTTCTTCGCTGTTCATATAGCACTTAAACCCACCGAAGTAAAATAATGAATCAGGGCTATGAAATAAAAAGTTTCAATAAATTCGCCAACTCTACATCAGGTGGAGAGCAACAACTGTTCTAAGACTTATCACCTTCATCTTTCAACACCTATTAATCAATAATTTTTGCTCCATTCTTGTCTTCTTATAATCGAACACGTGGTTAGGATCTTTTCCTAGCAAGCATCATGATGTTACTAAACTTTGAAGACCAAAAATATCTATATAGTAGTATTTTTTACAGTTTTATTATTTTTTTTATAATTTAATTTTTTTAATTTATAGCTAGCTTTTAACCTCCGTATATTTAGAAAAATAAAGCAAATCAAATATATTAGCTAGGTTGATACTAGTATTTCGATCTGGCTAAAGATTTCATCAGAACCGGAAAGAATAGGCAGAGCTTTAACAACCAACCTATTAATCGTCAATTTTGCTCCATTCTTGTCTTCTTAGTAATTGAACACGGCGCTACGAAATAACCCCCAATGAAATAACACCCAAACGACAAAATGAAATAACCCCCAATGAAATAAATCCCAAAAAAAAATGAAATAAGTCCCAACAAAAAAAAAAATGAAATAATACCCAAAAGAAATGAAATATTCCCCAAAGGTGAAAATGAAATAACACCCAAAATTTGGGGGTTGTTTCGTAATGAAATAACTCCCAAAGGAAGAAATGAACTAACCCCCAATGAAATAAGCTCCAAAGAAATGAAATATGTCCCAAATTTTTTTTATTTTTTGTTTTCATATTTTTGATTCTTTTGTTACACTGTTCAGTTTTTCTGCGTGGCGGCCTGCGACCGATCTTAGGGGTTTTCTCCTCCATAGGACGCGGCAGGTGGCTTCGCTGAATACAGTTTTCCTGCGCGCGTCTCATTATCTTCCCTAGTCTGACGCGCGCAGGGAAACTTTATTCAGCGAAGCCACCTGCCGCGTCCCATGGAGGAGAAAACCCCTAAGAGCGGCCGCAGGCCGCCACGCAGAAAAACTAACAAATATTAAAAAAATTTCACTTTTAGCAAAATGAAATATCCCCAAAAAATATGAAATAACCCCCAAAATAATTGCATATGAAATAATCTCGAAAGAATTTAAATTTTGGGCTTTATTTCATTGGGGGTTGCTTCATAATGAAATAATCTCCAAACCGTAAGATAAAATAATCCCCAAAAAAAATGAAAAAACCCCCAAACAATTTTACACAATTTTTTTGGGGGTTATTTCAGTTTTGGCCGTTGGGGGTTATTTCATTGGGGGTTATTTCGTAGCGCCATTAAACACATGGCTATGGTCTTTTCGTAATAAGCATCATGACGTAAAATTAATTTATTAAAACAAAAATTAGTAAAAATTACTAATTATTAGTAAAATTTTTGCATAATCAAATTAGAAATAAAACTTTTGAATTAACCAAAAAGTTTACTAAATATCAGTAAATAGGAGGCATTTAATTTTTTTATAATTGAAAATTTAGTTTTTTACAATTGAAAATTTTGTATTGAAATTTTCCACATGTCATAACAGTGTCATAACAAGAACTTAACTTTTTATAAAATGTTTAATTAATATTATGAAAAGTTTTCTCAAATTTTTGTGGATTTCATTATGTTTATTAAAAAAATTTTGCGATATGTTTTATATATGAATTCCATATATTTATTATAATAGAAAATTATTCTGAATATTCATACATTAAAAACGAAACTGGTAAATTTCGTACGAAAAATTTTTGTACGATTTATTTTCTGTGAAACCCTAGTACATATTTTTTATTTCAAATGGAAAGTCAAAATTTCAATCCATGGTTTCTAACTTGAAATAGATATTTTGAATTTAAATTGAGATTTAGAGACATCTCCATTACCGTAAATTTCGTTTAGTGTTTCCAAAAACCTCCGAATCTTTGAGAAACCGGTTTTTCATTTAAGCGATTGTGAAAAAACCGTTTAGTCGGTTAACCGCCCTTAATTATATCAGCATTTTTTTACTAAAAATGGACCATGGTAATGGTGGTAATTATTAAATTCATAAATAAACTTTAGTGCTATTTAAAAAACATGCATAACTTTTTAATGTAGCTTCAACAGGAATCATACTATGATATTTTATAAACATTTCCATAACCATAATATGATAATATTGAGATAAATTGGGAATCATAATATGGTATTACAATTATCATATTATGATTAAGAATATGGTTGTCACAACCATAGTAACGCGGTTGTGGCTATTATAAATACTAAAATGTATTATGCTCTTCGAATATTGTTGATCCAACCATGTTTTTTCTGTGCGTGTAAAACAATATGTCTAAAGTGACCATTGACCATTAAAGCAGAAAAAAAAACTAACCCAAACAGCACAAAAATGTGGCATAACAATGAATATTTCCAATAGAATTTCAATTTATTTTAAATTTTCTAAATAATATAGAAAAATATATGCATACATAAAATCACACATACATACGATACAATGACATACATAGCCTAACATAAGAATTATTTAAGTATGACCATCATGTATAATATAAACTAGTAGAACAGTCAATACGTATGTCTGTCTGTCAGTCCATCTGTGGTTTACAATGACCAAATGTGTTTTTGACATATACAATTGTATAAAATTGTCAACGGTTTTCAATAACTCAATTTCGTTTTGTTAATAACTCCTTTATTTTGTGTGGTCGACAAAAGAGTTCATTGAAAATTAAGACAAACATTTATTTGGAATTTTCGTTTTTTGTTGTAAAACTTTATTGTTGATTAAGTTAAATTTCTATTGAAACTAAAGTGTATAATTCCAACAAATGTGAAACATTTTAAATTCTATCATATAAGGTAATATCTGCAGAAATAATTCAATCTAATTGTAAAGAAAATTATTATATTATTTAAAATAACATTCCAAATTTGTTGAATTTCCCATAAATTTTTAAAATACTTTCACAAAATGATAGTTCTGCCATCTGAACAAATAACTTAATGAGTGCAGACGAATTTTTGTTTACGAATTGAAAAAGTTCAACAAAGGCTGGTTAAATACAAATTCAAATCCTGTTGGAATCTTTGAACTTTAGACTTTAAATAAATATAGCACTTTTTTATTTCTAATGCTGTTTTCATATAAATATTGTCCAAAGAAAGCAAAAATTAAAAAAAAATGAATATCCTGTTTAAAATCGACATATATGGATCCATACATGAACACACATGCTTCATACATGTCCATATGCATCCATACATTATATATGTATATGTGTTAATATTAGGAATCATAAATATTCATATGTGTGCATTAACGAAAATAGAGGTAATATTTACATATATAATCATAAATTTCCATACATTATCATATGTGTATATTAATGAAAATTCAGGTAATATTTATATATATGATCACACATAAATTCTTACAGTTGGTAATGTTTTTGAGTAAAACAGAAATACCCCTTTCTGGAATTGATAAATGGGAAATGTTTCCAAAAATTTAAATCCTTTCAAACAATAAAGTGTCAAATTTAAACCGGGAAATACATAAAAATATATTCGAACGAATACAACCCATTTAAAATTATTATTCCTCTATTTAAGCAAATTTATTTCATCGGCTACATAAGTCTACACAATCTTTTTTCGAATTCTGAAGTACAGTTTTATTTTTTGTCATAACTTTAGTGTGAGTGGCCTTTTAAAATAATTAAATGTTTATAAATAAGCAGAGAAGCAAAAAATACTAAACCATTTCCACATGTTATTG
Source organism: Delia radicum (assembly GCA_021234595.1). Taxonomy (NCBI): domain Eukaryota; kingdom Metazoa; phylum Arthropoda; class Insecta; order Diptera; family Anthomyiidae; genus Delia; species Delia radicum. The sequence goes on from CM037853.1 coordinate 58,164,326, forward strand.
AAAAAAAATCAAATTTCAATTTCAAAAAATAAAAATTGTTATTTGAAAATTGCAATTGATTTTCAAAAAATACCAAATGTAATTCAAAACCACCAATTGTAATTTCAAAATGATTTTTGTTGTTCAAAGAAATACCATATGTAATTCAAAAACTCTCATTTGTTTTTCAAAAAATGGAAAATTGAAATAAACAAATCCCACTTGAAACTCAAAAAATTCCATTTGATATTCGAAAAATTCCAAATGTAATTCAAAATATAATATTGAAGTTCAAAAAATAACAAATGTAGTTAAAAAATACAAAATTTAGTTCAAAAAATACCAAATGTAAAAATTAAAAAAATTAAAATTATGTTTGCGAATTTTTGTAAATCAGTTGCAATTTTGAAATTATATTTGCTATTTTCTTCTTTTTTAGTCATACACGCAGAGAAAAAATATGGTTTTCAAAATGATTGCGGCCAAAAAACTAAGTTTCCTATAGACATAAATGGTTGTTACAATTAAATTATTATTGTATCAAATATATTTCACAAATAATAATGTTGCTTTAATCATGTTCTAGTAAAAATCTCTCTTTTCTTCGGTTATCATATTAATGTATTGTCTTTAATCATAATATGGTTTTTATTATCTTATTCTTCTCTCTTACCACAGCCATATTATAGTTGCGCCAATTATAGTGTCTTTTAGTATCAGTCTTGCTTGATATTTCGTGAAGAGTAGTTGTGAGAAACAATCCGCCCTAACAAATTAAATAATATTTAGCAAAAAGACATTAAAAATAGTAAAACAAAGTATTTGTGTTAATTGTAATTTTGCTTTTTTTGTAAGTCTAGGGCAAAAGTTAAATTATCACGCATCCCTTATATAAAAGTGTTACAAATTCAGCAAAATATGATAAGTGATTTATTTAAAAAAAAATTTTGCACTCAGTCAAAAAATATTGTTAAAAAAAACTATAAAAAATTATGTAGTACGAAATAATCATAACATGTTGGCAATAATCATAATATGGCAAAAAATGATAATTAAATTCTCCGTGATCATTAAATTACAGCTATGATTATAGTATGGTTATAATGCAGATATTATGATTGCTGCCAACATGGTTTGATAAATGCATTAATAAATGTTTTGTAAAATTGTATTCTTAACAATATTTTTATGCGTGTTTATGCTGTAATCATATGTATATATTGTATAGCTGACAATATATTGCACAAAGCTTATTCTTCAGAGCAAATACAATTTTTTAACTTAAATTATTTTAAATCTAACCTTAAATTACTAAATTAAATATACTATTAAAAAAATATGCATAACTTTTTAATCTAGCTTCATATTATGATAAAAAATAACCAAAATATGATAATATTGGGTTCTATTTGGGACCATAATATGGTAATCTACTTATCATACTATAATACAGAAACAGATAAGACTATGGTTGTTACAACAATAGTAACATGGTTGTCGCAATCTTAAATCCAAAAATGTATGATCCTCTTCGAATATGGTTACCTCAACCATGTTTTTTCTTTGCGTGTAGATACTTCTTAGGCTATATATTCGTTGGCTTCAAATGATGGATGGCAAACACTACCTTTTCATTATTACGGTAGTTTCACACCACGACCACATCAATAACGATATCAAAATTTTAAAGCTACGATTCCAATACTGGAATGAGTCTTCAAATATCACAGGATTAATTTCAAAATTTTAATAACTCATTTTTTTTGTATCTACAATATATCGTTATAAATCGGCGTTTCGGTATTTTAGCGTTGTTTTAAATTTAGTTCTAGATATTTTTTTTTTTTTTTTTTTTTTTTTACGAGAAGAAACACTCAGGAAATTCTTCCTATTAATTAATGTGTTGCTTTCTTTGGAAAGGGGATAGTGGAGAGATGAAAGGTGGTGAAAGATGAAGAGCTTCAAACATGGCAACACTGTTATTGCGCGAGTAGATAATTCATAGAACAGTTGTTGTTCGCCACCTGATGTAGAGTTGGCGAATTTATTGAAGCTTTTTGTTTCATAGCCCTGATTCATTATTTTACTTCGGTGGGGTTAAGTGCTATGGGAACACCGAAGGTGGGCGCAGCGATACATATAAGTGATAGAAAACTCATACGTATTATTTTTCTAAATTGATGTTGTCGTCACCGGGGAATCGAACCCGGGACCATCTGTGTAACAGTCCAACGCGCTAACCATTACACCACAACCAGTGAAGAAGCGAAATAAAACCCATTATGCAAGAAGAAACATGTATTCAATGGAAACCTGTTTTTAAAATTTTCATTTCGGTCTTGATGTAACTGTGATAGCCAACTACAGTACTAGAAAAAGTATTGAATGCCGAACCCTGAAAAAAAACTAAAGTCTTAATTGGGCCTCAGTAATTAAATCCTCAAAATTTTATTTAAACTTGTTGACCTTTTAGCATATTTCAACAATAGCAACAACAAACACAATGGCAACAATGGAGCGAGCCAACAATAGGAAATGACAAACATCCAAAACTGTAACAAATTTCTAGTTGTTGTCGTTGTTGTTATTAAAACAAAACGACACTACAACACACACAAAATCCTAATTTACCCTTCACTTTAAGAATAAAATTTTACTCTTTTAGAATATTGTTTTTGTATCGTTTACCCCTAGAGACTTGATAACTATGGCTGCTGTTGTTGCTGTTATACACAAATTTTAGTCCACTTAAAATACATAAAAAGCCTAAAGGTCTAAATGACTACCAAAACAAAATTTTATTATTCTAAAACTGAAAAACAATTTTTGTTTAGAAAAGCTTGGATTTTTTTTTTTTCAATTTTATTTCGTAACAATTCTCTTTGGTATTAGACCAAAAGAAACCCAGCAAAAAAAATGAAAGAAATTTAAAAATTTGAAATTAATTTGAAATAAAATTAAGGGATAGTTTGATAACATCTATTTCATTATTAAAGCACCGATAAAAAAGAAAATTTTGAATATAAGTGTCTACACTAAAAAAAAACACTGTAAAAATTACAGAAAAACCTGCAATTGTTACAGAAAATTTGCTAATATTATGCCAGTAGATCGTTTTACTAATTTTAGCAAAATGTGTGTGTAAGTTTTTAGTATAGTAAAAAAGTAGTAAAAAATTTGTAAAAATTACTAAAATTTAGTAAACACTTAGTGTAAATTGATTTGCTAAACTCAACCAAATTTTGTACTTAATATTAGTGAAATTTATTTAGTATAAAAATAAGTACAAATTACTAATAATTAGTAAAACTGTTGCAAACAAAAAATGGAAATAAAGCTGCTGTAATCAACCAAGAATTGAACTAAATATTAGTATATAGAAGCCTTTTTACTTTTTCTACAAAAGAAAAATTTGTTTACTTTCTGTATAGTAATTTTTCACATGTTGTAAAATTAGTCAATTGTAGTAAATAAAACAACAAGAACGTAACACAAAATGTTTAATAAATACCATGAAAATGTTTCATAAAATTTTATGCATCTTATTATAAATGTTCCAAAAACTTTGCGATATAACTTCTTTATAATTATAATGTATTTATTAAAATAGGAAATAATTTTGAATATTCATAAATACATTGAAATCATAAATGGCAGTGAGAAAAAAAAAACGATCTTAAAGAAAATTCTAAATGTTGGCTTCATGGTATCCTTAATAAGGACGAAGATAGAATAACAAAATATTTGTAACACGAAAACAAAATATATGCAACTGCTGCAAAATAGCTTTAAGGCTCAGTTAGTCTTGCCGTTCCGTGCTGTAACGGATCAGCTGTTTCGTTTTTGGTTTATGGATAGTGCGTTTTTCAAAAATGCACCTCACATAAACCATGAACGAAGCAGCTGATTCGTCACGGCACGGAACGTCACGGAACGGCAAGACTAATGGAGCCTTTAGTTGTTGTTACAGAAGAAACACTGAACTAACACTCGTGTTTGTCAAATAAATATACTCGAATATACGTTTCTTCAAAACCAGTTTATATATTTTGTGAGAGTGAAAAGAATATATTGCAAGTAGAAGTAGTAGTAAGTAAAGGTTGAGAACCCTGGTGTCTTACCTGACTGGACACTGCAATCTCAGATACCACCTGCGCAAAAGGGATCTTTCGGACACGGATGAGTGTAGGTTTTGCGAACTGGTAGCTGAGACATCAGAGCATGTTCATTGCGAATGTCCGAGGCTATGTGAAAGGCGTGCCAAGTTTCTTGGCAATCGCTTTGTCTCCCCTTCGGACATTATGAAGATTTTGCCTAATAGGATTATTGGCTTTATAGGTAGCTTGAATTTTTAGGGTAACTTTAGGCAGCACAAAAGACCTAAGTTGGTCGCGGTGCATAGTGCCATATAATCTAATCTAAGTGAAGGTTTTATTGAGACTTTAGGAATTCAGTTTACATATGTATGTGTTTTACTTAAAGATAACTATTGTATACTTAGAACTATATGTATGATTCTAATAAGTTAGAAAGAGAACGCATCTTGCTGTCGTGAAATGAAATGAAATGAATTCGGTGTTATCGAGGCAGAGAAAAATAATAGTGTGTGCTTGCTCCCGGCACTGCGTTAACAGGATAGTTCGGAGTTTTTTGGTATAAAAGATATAAAAATGAGGGGTGAATGTAAAGTGACTAAAAGTAATTTATAATTACTATATACACTTATGGGTACTTAAAGCTACTATATGGCTTATGGCTACTTTTAAATAATATGTACAATATATACAGATGTATGAATTTGGAATTCACGAGATCTACTAACACATATGAACAGCTTTGCTGTGTTTGAACCTTTAGAAATTTGTATGATGTTACTTATAAGGTATCGTGTAAAATATGTTCACAATGTACAAAAAATATCCGATTTACACCAAGCTCAAAACTACTCTAAATCTGATTTGGAGCATAGTATAACTCGACTATTTTTTTTTTTTTTTTTTTTGTTTAAAGAGAAGCAACACTCATGAAATTCTTCCTATTAATTAATGTGTTGCTTTCTTTCGAAAGGGGATAGTGGAGATATGAAAGGTTGTTAAAGAGGAAGGGCTTCGAACATCGCAACACTGTAATTGCGCGAGATGATAAGTCTTAGAACAGTTGTTGGTCGCCACCTGATGTAGAGCTGGCGAATTTATTAATTGTTATTGTTATGTGATTGAAAATTACGATTAACACACAATCTCAGAACACTACGTTCAACAATTTGAAGCTCCCTAGCAACCGTAGGCAAAATTGTGAACCACACCGAGAACCCATACAACAGTACAGTTCTGATGCTTACCTTGTACATTACAAGCTTTGATTCCCGACTTAAATGGCATTTAATCATTAGTCCCTTGAATACCACTTAACCCTCTGAGCCTTTCAATCGTTTACTCTGCAGAACAATGTCGAATACAAATAGTTCGCTTAAATTTTATCAAACAAACTATCTGACAAAAGATTGAACGAAGTTGTCAAAGATCGATTGAAGTAGAAGAGCGAACTAGTTTGTTGAGATAAATAGAGCTAGAAAAAGTCAACAATAAATTGTGTTTTTGTTTTCAATTGCGATTTCAGTTAACATATGCTTCAATCAAGTATGATACGGACAAAGTTCAGAGTTTCCATGCAAAATTCAGAAAAAAATTAAAAAAATTATGAAATTTTTGATTTTTCATTTAAAATTTAGGAAATATTGAAAAGATTTTCTAATTGAAAATAAAGAACATCAATTAAAATTCAGAAAATTTAAATACTTGTGTTCAAATAATTCCATTATATTCCATAATAGAACACATCAAATAATAGTCAGAAAATATCAATTGAAATTTACGAAATATGCATTATTTTTATTAAAAAAACGTTATTTGTAAGTCAGAAACATTTGTTTGATATTCAGAATATATAATTGAAAATTTCTATAATATTTCTGATTTTCAATTGATGTACCAGAACTAAAAATTAGTTTTCAGTTTCGAAAAGAAACCAAACTATAAAGGATATATCTTTAATTTCAAATGGAAAATCCAAATTTAAATCGATGGTTTTCGAATTGAAATTAATATTTGGAATTTCAATTGATATTTAGAGACCTTTCAAATGGTGCAGATTTTGTTTAGATAAAGGCATCAATATTTTTTGCAAATGCTATATGTTAAAAAAAAAATTTTTTGTCTAATATTAATAAAACTACCCAGTAAAACTTTTGAGAACAGATTACCATTCAACCTGTTCTAGAACTGCTGTAAAAGATACCACCCGTTATATGCAACCGGTTCTAGAACAGGTTCCTGAGAGTCAAATGTAAGACTTTACTGTCCCAAAACTAGTTCTATAACTGGTTCTAGAACCGGTTCCAAAGCAACCTGTTCTAGTTTGCAGGTAAAGAACCTATTGCAAAAAGGAAAAACTCCTTATAAAAAGAATCGGTTGCAGAACAGAAACTTGAACCTGTTATAACACAATATACATAAGTTGTTCTGCAACCTGTGATTTGGATTTTACCATTTTAATGGGTAATTTACCTTGACTACAATTATTTTCACAATGTTTATAAAACCGTTTTTACGAAATTCTGATTATGTATGCAACATTTGTCTTTAACCCTGCGGGAAATGGACCAGTCACTGGTATGGTCATGTGACTAGAACTTTGTGTGTATGAACCTGTCCTAGTTTCGGTTCTGTTATATGAAAGTGACCGGTATTTTTAACATGGGCTTGTCATAGGAGGTGACAATTTGCTACCTGTGGAGCACTGTGTGACGTATCGAATAACTTGACCAAGGTAACTTATCTCCATACAGACTGAAATGAATATACTACAGGGCAAGTTAGAAGTAGGTAGAGTCAAAGTATGAAAATTTTAGGATTTATGTGATATGCAACAGAACCAATGGGAAAAAAATTATAACGTTACTGGTAAAGGTGTACATATCTTAGAACTAGAGAACAATTTTTGAAGGAAAACTAGTAGCATATTATGCGCAATGTGTTCTGTAATTGGAGTAGTTTGACTGAAATAGTTTTGAGACGTACCACTGCACTGGTCTAAGGGGTACATGTCGCCGGGCATGCGAAAAGTAATTAGCAAGTAACCTGTCACTTTTTATTCAGCGTATGTCATATTATGCACGAGTTGCTAAATAGCTCGTCCGGACCCAATCACTGCACTTTTCCAAAACAGTATGTCTTACCCCCTGTTCAAAAAAACCTTAAAAAAGGCACAACAAAAATCAATTTTATAATTAGCTAATTTTGTCTATACCCAATTTTGGTTTCACCAGTTTCGTGACGTGCCCCCAAATCATATATCACAGATTTGTCACTTTGGATCAATCTACCCTTCGTTTCCTGCAGGGTAATTTTTATGTGTAAACTTCAAAAATATGATGAATAATGGATGACAAACGATTAATAAAACATTTTCATCAATACGTGATGAAACTTTGTTCCCTGAGTATAGTTTATATTAAAGTGCATAAATAAAGATTTTCCCTATCAAATAGTTTTTAGCTTAAAAAAAATCATATTATTAGTAATTTTTTTTTTTGCTAATTTTAGAAAATTGGGTTTCAAAAGTTAGTAAAAAAAAATTAGTTAAATTAGCAACTAAAATTAGTAAAACATTTAGCAGTTTGAAAAATAAGAATAGCAAAAGTGTTACTAAAAATGTTAGTATAATTGTAGTAAATTGAGATTGAAAACTGATTTTCTCATAATTACTTACACAGTAAAAAATTTCATGTTTTTAGAAGCAGGATAAAAGAAATTCGCAGACATAAGCGCTTACTATCACATAATACTGAGAAGCTGCAAAAGAAACAAATAATTTTCGTATAAAAATAAGAAAAAAAAAAAAAATGTCGAGCTTACTGTTTTCCCTAACAAGGATGCAGGTTTTAAGCAGCTTACCCTAATCCCTGATAGGGATGCAGGTTGTAATGCAGAAAGTTTCATGTGGTGGATTATAAACGATCTGTACCGATTTTCACGAGTGATTTTCGATTGCGTTTGGTGTTTTCGAGTAGGTAATAAAATTAATTAGTAATTTAACTGTTTCTGAAGAGCTAGCACGTAGAGGGGTAAAAAAATAAAATGATTACATTATATGTCAAAAATTTTAACATTAAAAAATTAATATCTGTAGAATTTGATGTGAAATATATTATATTCATATAATTTCTTTTATTTATCATAAAATTACTTTCAATCGTAATAATGTAGACATAAAATATGACTTTACTGAAACCCATGAAATCACAACTTTTTATAAGCGCAGAAATCCGCGCTTACTGTGCCCAAAATTAATGCTTCCAAGTAGGAGTTCGCCATATAAAAATCATGGCATATGTTAGCAGGTTTGTAAGGGAGGTAAGCAGGTTTTGGCTTACTCCCTTACAAACCTGCTTGCATGTAAGCAGCGTTTTTTACTGGGTTAATTATAATCTTTTTTTTTTTTACCCTTAATATTTCGAACACGCTGACATACGAAATCCGGTTTACTTATGGGCCAAAATTTTTCGCAAAATTGCCATAAATTTTTGCATATTTTAACGAATTTTTTTGAACATCAAATTTTAAAAATTAGATATTTGTTTCTTTGCGAATTTGGATGATAAATTGGGAAAACTTAAATAGTAAAAACTGAGAAAAAGTTCAGATTCACTGGTTAATGCTGCATATTTATTACACATTGATACCCAAATGTTGCTGAAGTTCTTGTCAGTATTTACCAAAAACAACTAAAAATTTTAAAATTTCGATAAAACATGCAATTTTTCGAAAAATCTGTTCAATAGGTGATGCAACTGGGTACGCCATTAAAATCAGCATGTCCGAAATACTTATGATCAACGGTCGGTACTCTTGTTGTGGATTTTAGTGGTAAATTTTGTAGCCCTGTATTATCTTTAATTTGAATCCAAAAAATATATATATTTTTACATTTTTATTTAAAATTTTTATCAGTGTCATATTAATTTTTATTCAATTATAATATTTCTTTTTAAAAAATTATATTTTTTGCTGGGACATTTTGTATCAGCATAGATATTTTGTGCGACAAACGTAATAAAACAATGTACAGAAGGTGTTTCGTTCATTGTTTTTTATCTTTTAAAATATTTAAAGGACTCTTGTTTTAAAAACTGTTGGCATAAAGTTTTCATGTTTTTTTTTTTTTTGTTGTATTCTGTAAAAGATTAAAGTTTTATTTTCTCAAATGCAGTACGAAAAAAAAACAAAGACAATTTTCTGCTTGTGAAATTTCTTGTTTCTTATAATAAAGTACAAGTTCTTAGTACAAATAAAATAAAGGACTTTTCTGTAATATGGTAAATAGAATTTTAAGCAGTTTTAAAAACAAAAAGTTTTTGGCCGCTCTTCACAATAAAAATAAACAATGTTAATTTTCAAGTTTGATTTAGGTGATTTTTTACACTTTATAATTTACAAGAAATTATTATCACTTCTTTTAATAGGTTTTATTTATTTTTCCAAAAATGCGACCGTAGAGACGATCAATTTAAATACTACCTCTGTTTCATATTATGGCATGGCTTTTGGGTGTTTTTTTTTTTGCTGCATAATGCGGTATGCATTTTATTAAAAACTATTGTTAGTAGATTTTAACGACAATAAATAACAAAATAAAGTAAAAACAATAAATAACAAATAACAAATAATAACAAATAATATTAATTAATATTAATTATCAATATTTTGTAGAGCATGTGTAATTGCATCCTTAATGTACATTATGGAAACTGGTAAATAACATTTCGGCGAAGACCTTCTTTATATACATGCCGAATATTATAATTATTACCACCTTTTTGAGGGTATTGTTGACCCCATATTTTGCAAAGCTAAAAAAAACATTATGAATTTTTCTGAACTTAATTCAGTAAATGCATTTGCAACACATTCAATTAAATCATCAACAGATTTTGAGATTGTATCGAATTGTAAAATCCAAGTTTTAGTAAAAACCTTAAAATTGCTATCCATTAGCTGAATGACAACTCCTAAGACTTACTTGGTCTGCTCAATAAATCTTCCAATTTAAAATTCCGAAAAAATGGATCATGAAAATTATTAAAATATTTTTTAATTTTGGCGATTAATTAAAATAATATGAAGACAAAAAACGCCAATCCGTCTACACATCATAAATTAAAATATTTCCACAGTTGTTTTAATGCATACGAATATATGTTTTATAAAACCCGGCATAATCCCAACGATTTTATAGAAAATGTATACCATAACATGGAATAGAGGTAGTATTATTTATTACAATTTAATGTAGATTGGCAATAAAGTTTGTTATGGGCAATTATAAAAAAGTGTATGGACAATTTCAGAACCATTTTCAAATATTTGTTAAAGAAATTTAATTTTTTTTTAAATTGTTTATCAGTTTTTTTCAGTTTTTAAAAGTTAAAATGTTTATCATTCGATTTAGAAGGTATCAGTGTGTTATTTGACTTATCTAGCATTTTCTAAATTCCGGTAGATTAAAATAAATAATATATAAAAACACGCTTAATCGGCAAATATTAAACCACGCCTACTCCGTCAAACTTTCGAAAAAAATTTCTATTTTACACACAGAATAAACAGTTGCCAAACGAACTCAAAAGAGTATTTTGGTTGTTACAACTAATAACTTCGGTTTGTTCAATCACATTCATATATAATGTTTTGGTTGTTGTAACTAAAATTTAGTTGATTTAATCGACTTTGGTATGAAAAACATTATCCTGTTGTATCAACCGTTTTTAATCCTTGCAGCCGACTATCAGTTGGAAATAGGTAAAAATTAAACATAAAAATAATCTTAAAATTTATTTATTTAAGTCTATGGATACAATATCCTTACAGACTAGCATATAAAAATTAAGATTTTTAAAATAAATTATTTAACAAAATTTAAAATTGGGAGTGAGAAACACTTATTACAGTAAATATTAAATAATCTTATAGATCTATTTAGTGGTTCATTTGATGCATATTCAGTTGTGTGTATATTAATATGAAAAAATTTACTTATATTTCTAAAACTTCTTGGTGGAACATATATTGAAATTAACTCTAATAGATCAGGAGAATCATTAGCACCCCAAATAATACCTTGTGAAAAAGTTAAATTAGCAATAATACGACGAGTTTCCAGAGTTTTTAAAGAAATAAACTCACATTTATCTGCGTAAGAAGGGCTAGAAAAAGAAGGAATGTTTAAATGAATAAAAACAAAAAAACTAATATAACTGTAAAATTATTCAAGTTCAATTCCATACTATATATTTCTTTATTAGGATATTGTCCTAACAAATAATCTATAGAGTATTTGATTTCAAATTTATTAATTGACCCTTTCAGGAATGTGTTGATAGGTCTATGTATTTCGGGAATTTTCTAGGTTTGCACCATCAGAACACGTTTTGGAAGAGGTCACAATCCCATGTAAAACATCAAACATTCATACAAAATAGTTTCCTCGCTAAATGAGAACTAATATATGAGCTCGAAGTTAAAGATTAACACCATTGATCAAAAAATAAATTGAAAACTTGTTTTTTGCGTGTATGTCTACCTTTGGTAAATATTCAATACACGTTTTTTTTTTATTAAAAAGTTCTATTTATTTAAGCTTAAATCCTTTATTAAGCAACATTTTTTGTATTTAAAACTCTTTTTTTGTTGATCAAAATTTCATTAATAAATTATTGTTTAAATTATCATTTAGTTGATTGTTTTGTAGAGAATGAAAAATTAATCATTTTTCATTTTTACCTCATTCAACATTACAACAAAACTGTCAAGAAAATTTAATAAATGACAATATTCTCTCAGCAAAAAATTCCAACAAACAAGTGAGAAGAAAACAACATTTACAAAAAAAAAATAAAAATAAAGTATAGAAAAACAGCACCAAATTTCCAACGAAAATGAAGAAAACTCATCTACAACCTTGTCATTTACACTCTAAGGTATTTTTCACTATCATTTTAACCGAAAATTTCTAAATTTGTATGTATGTATGTGGATGTAAAGCTCAACATTAACTATTATGTAGTGTCAACATTCTTGTTTTTTTTTTATGGACGATGCAAAACTAGAGTAAACAAGTAGAGCAATTTTGTTCGATAGAATTAGACTTTACGACATGCTACACCTTATTTAACACTAGAATGACTGAACTTTTTTTTAAACCTACTTTGCCCAAAACCTGTCAAAATTACTGGTGGTTTTTAAAAATTCGTCACAATTACATTTATCATACGTTACGGTTTAAGGCGCAATGTAATATAAAGGGTGTTTTTTATAGAGGTATATAACTTTGAAATGGAATAAAATAAAGATGATTTTTTTTAAATTGACATGAAATTTACTTTATTCGAAAGCTAATCTTCTGGCACGCCACGTCTGCCACGGCTGGCTCGGACGTAGTCTTATCTGGAGGTCCAATTTTCGATGACTTTTTAAAACATTTGTGGCCGTATATTGGCAATATCGCTGCGAATGTTGTCCTCCAAGTGGTCAATCGTTTCGGGCTTATCGGCATAGATTAGCGACTTCACATATCCCCACAGAAAGTAGTCCTGCGGCGCTAAATCGCACGATCTTGGAGGCCAATTCACGCGTCTGAAACGTGAAAATATGCGGTTACCAAACGTTTCCTTCAATAAATCAATTGTGGCACGAGCTGTGTGACATGCTGCGTCGTCTTGTTGAAACCACAGCTCCTGCACATCATCGTTGTTCAATTGATGAACGAAAAATTCAGTAAGTATGGCTTTATAGCGGTCACCATTGACGGATAGACTGATTGGGGTCTTCCTCTACGCTACGCTCTACAGCAGCAATGACTTCTTCTGTACGCACTGTGGATGCATATTATCATTTAGAATGAAAGTGGTGCGAAAACGTTCCATAGTTAATCGAATTAATTGCTCTGATGGACGATTATGTTGACCGTAAAATGGACGTAGTGCGCGATACGTATTTCGAACAGAACCATGATTTTCAAAATAAATTTGCACAATTTGGAAGCGTTGTTTAGGCGCCAGTCTATTCATGTTGAAATTCCAAACCAAACTTAATATAAATCACTTGACAGCTGACAAAATGACCGCCAGTTAAAAAAGTGTTGCCAACTTAAAGTTATATACCTTTATAAAAAACACCCTTTAGAAGCACTTCAAAAATGGATATAAAGCACTTCAAAGTGTTGTGTTGTTCAAGCGATATTTGGAACAGAATGTACCTATTTAGACACTTGTTCGATAATTTGGGAATAATGACAGTTTTGTGTAATTTCTGCGTAATTTCACTTTTTACACAAATTGTCGCAATTTTTGTCTATCTCGGGCTAATAATTGCGTATTTATTTGCAATTGTTATTTTATTTTGCATATGCAATATCCACATTTAAACATCTGTGACTTTCACGAATACATGAAAAATGAGTCGCAAAAAAACAAGTCAACAATTATTGGGAAACATTTGTCACAAATTTTCAGTTTCTGGTAAATTACTTAAATTGTATCACGGAAAAATAAAAAAAGATGTATAAAAAAACCTTGCTTTATGTTTTATTTGTGTTTTAAATTCCAGATTTTTGACAAATTTTTTGCGGAAACCATTTAAAAAGCGGCAAAAAGGTGATATTTTGGTATTTTATTATTGTGATTTTTAAATCACTGAAGACCCATTTAATTTTCAAAGTTTTTTTATTACAGTTAGAGCCCTACCGTAGCGAAAAATATGTTTGCTGTAGTGAACATGAGAGCTAAAGTGTAGGTTTGCCTTTGATCAGACAACAAATTTGTTAAAACAGTAGGTTCGGTATAAAGGGTATCAAATTGTATATTTGAGGAGCATCTTTTCAAAACATGATTATTCCACTTTTGACAAAAGTGATTTTATTTTTTTTTTTGTTTGGTAGCATTGAATTGAAAACTCAGCGAAAATAAAATTTTGCGAAATCTCTATAATTACACTAGGAAAAAACAAATTAAAATGCATGATTTCATCAAAAATAGATTATTCCACTTCAAAATGACATTACCCATTTCAAACATACATTTTTGGAACAATATATGATTAATCCAGAAGTTTATTAAAAATAAATAGAAAATACTGTGTAATTTTTTTTTAGTTTTATTTATTTAAAGATGAACCCAAGGTTATATTAATTCAACATAAGATATCTGATATCTAATTAGTTTCAGCAAAAACAAGATTAATCCGCAGTGGTTTGAATCAAAACATGATTATTCCAATCAGCCGCGTCAAAACAAGATTAATCCATTTCAAATCTTGCATTTATTCCAAACATATTACTGCTAAATTTTTGAATCCTGTACAAAGCAATGACTAATCTTGTAGTCTATAATAATGCAAGAAAATTTCGGGTTATATACATAGGGGCATACCTAAAAAGACTATTTTCTCAATTTGTGAGAAAACACAAAAAGTGGAATAGTCGTGTTTTGAAAAGATGCTCCTAATTTATAAAGATTTTCTGTTAAGGAGTTAAAAACGTTCCATATAAGTGTTTGATATCGTTGTAAAGGAAATTAAATGTAGTTTACGAGATTTTTAAAAAGAATTCCAATTAGCACTATTGGTCGAATACAAACTTGGGAAATCCTAATGGGAAGGTAAAAATTTCAGTTTTTGTTAAAAATGTAATTTTACATTACTCAATAAAATATTTATTTATAGACATAATCCATTGATTTTGTGGACTTAAATATACTTTAAAGTCAACAATGTGAAATTTATTTCCGAACTTTAAAAATAGGATTTTTTACAGTTTTTGCCGCAAGGTCTACATTTTAAACCGGGATTGAAAGAGACTTATCCAATAAATAAGGTATATGTTGGAGTATACAACACACCCGATTCCTCTACCTAAGTGGAGGCTTGCACAATTTTTAACAGTGGGATAAAAATGTCATTTGCCTTAAAAATCTGGTAATTGTAGAAGTAGCTGGAGAGAAAAGTATAGACAAATCAAAAATTTGTTTAACCCAATTCACTTTTAAATAAAAACACCTTTTAGAATAATATGCACACTTCATATGTTCAGAAAGAAAATATTTTGCTGGAGGTAAAAGACTGTTGGTGCTTTTTGGGGGGAAAAAATAACAAATATAATATATATTTTTTTTTTAATTTCTTCTTTAAACAAATTTAGTTTTTGAGTGGAAGAAGATATTGCATTAATTTTTTATAATTTAATTAAGAATTTATTTAGTTAATTGAAAAATATTTAAAAAAAATTCGTCCCTCTATTCGCAAAAAACTGGACCTGATTCGGACCAAATTTGGAATTTCACATTTTTTAAAGGCGAATATTTCTTGAAGCAGATTACAAATAGCAGTAGCAGATTACAAATATGTTAATTTTTAAAATCGGATTAGGAACTAAAAAATGGCCAGCACTCAAAAGTTTATATGCAAACAGTTCCCTATTTTGGGTGGTCATATTGCTGCCATGAGTGGTCTGGAAGGTGCGAAATCAAAACTTAAGGCTGATATTACGTCACCTGCCTGTTCGAAATTTCATTGTAATCGCACTATTAAGTTAGAAATGGCCGAATTATTTCCAAAAGGTATCTGATATATCCCACTGTGCGTTTTTAAGTACCTACTTTACTAATATCAATAAAAAATATTTTCCCGCCATTCCAATTACGGTTGTCAAATTCAAATTTGAAAAATGCTTGACATTTGCAAAATGCTTGAAAAATGCTTGACATTCATCTGCTTATTTATCTCGTACAGCAACTACTAGGTGTACTGACATTTGGAAGCTTCAGCTGAACATAAATCAGTAAAATGATTGGAAACATTTAAAAAATTCCTAAAATATTTTTTTTGTTAGATTATATTGATTTATATATCATCTTTTCAGAAATAAACAGTGTTATATGATTTTATAAAAATAAAAATATAGCTTTGGAGATTTTGGGTTTAAAAGTAAATTTCATATAAAACATTTTGTGTATATATAAGGTAAACAATAACATTGTTAGTATCTTGTTAGTATCTAAATTAATTAAAAATAGTAAAGGGTCCGCCAAATAACTTGTTTTTTTTTTAACTCCTGAACCAATTGGACTTTGTATGACGTCATACCAAGGTCTTTAAGCAAAATTCGTCTCAATGATGTCTCCGAAATGTTCAAATGTTGAGAACGACGGTGAATTGATGTTGATGGCGCTTCACGTTCACTTTCTGCCACAGCAGCAATATTCTCGGGTGTACGATGAGGATGCCAGTTTCTTTCAGTTTTTTCACAAGATAACGAACATACGGACCATATTCGTTCAGCGGAAGGATACAACTAATTATCTGTCAAATCAGACATGAGCTAAGTGTTACCATTCACGAAATAAGCACTAGTTGAAAAAAAAAACGTTAGATGGTGGACCCTTTACAATTTTAGAAGAAGTTACACTTAAAAAAAACTAATTAAAAATTCATCAAATAGAGCACATATCTGCATTATGTTCCAAATATCGCATAAACAGCACAGCATTTAGAAATGCTTTAAATGTAGTTTTAAAGTGCTCGACTTCTAGGTTACATTGCTGCTTCAACAGTAATGATCGGATGAATAATGTGTTTTTGCAGATTTTTTAAAAAAACTAGTCGTTTTGGCTGGTTTTCGGCAGAGTACGAATATAAAATTTTTTTTTTCGGCAACTAAGTGACTTTCAAATAAATTGTTTATGTGAATTTGTTACGCTACCTTAACCTAAAGATGTCAGATAATAATATTTTTAATAAATTGGAACAAAAACTTGTAGTTTTTAATGAAATATGTCAAACCAGTCAAAATGGTACGTTCCTTCTAGTGTTAAAACAGTGAATTTTTAACAATTAAAATATGTTTAAAATACTTGAGTACCTAAATATATATATTTAAGAAGTTTTCAAATTTAGTCTAAATTATTTTTTCTGCAGTTTACGCAAACTTCTTCTCGGTCCCATTGTAGGGTGCTCTAAAGAATCTCATAATTTTGAAAGATTCAGCTAGTAACTATAGTAGGAAATGAATTACATATTAGCTTACAAGGAAGGTATGCAGAGCCGGACCGGAAAATGTTTATAAACTTCGTATATATTGTGGAGAATAAGCATATTAGGGACCCGCGTTTTTTTTTTTAGCTGTCCAATCAAAATTTAACCCCATTTAACGTTTTTGTCAGTGTATATCATTCTATTAGAAGTAACTATTAACAAATTAAGTCTCAAATGGAAGGTTTTTTGAAGAGACATTCGCTGGTACACAAATTATGCCAAAAAACTTTTTAGTATTTTCGTTATCGAAAAAAAAGTGTTTTGAGCAACATTAAATCTGGTGTTTTATTTATTTAATCGAGGGGGTTTCTTTGTTTTTTCCTATATTTGAAATCGTTTGGTTCATAAGCGACTTTTCCAGAACAACCTTTTTGCCCTTTATTTTAAGTAACTCAAAAATGTGGCAACTCTGAGTCCAATACATGGGCAAATTGGGCATCAAAATGTTTTTTTTTTCTTCAGTAATTTAACCTTGCGTAAAACCAAGTCTACGTTTCGTTAACTAGAAAAAAGTTTTCGTTCAAAAACAAATGAATATTTAACCATACTTTTTGACCCTTAAACTTGAGATTATGCAGCTAAAAAAAATGTTTTGCTCCTTTACCAAATATTCAAAGCTCATTAAAATCTGAGAGTTAGGGTCGGAATACCTCCCTTGGTAGTTGTTTTTAGTCGTGCAGTGAAATATAAAATCATGCTACTCATCATGCAGTTTGATAAATGTTCTCACAAAAAAAAGAAAAAAAGAAAACTTCAAAAAACAAGACACTAACAAAATTGTTGATGATGGTGTTTACTGCAAATGATGGCAGGTTTTTTTTCTTTAGTTTTCAACACTATGAATGATCATTTTGTATATTACATTATGCTAGCAAAATTGAAGTTTAAAATTGTGATAACATTTTGTTGTTTTTTTCTTTTTTTTTTAATACAATTCATGCTTGAAAACACAGGTAAAACTTGATTTATGCGGTATATAAGAGTATGCAGTTTCAATTTATTTAAGAATATAAAATGTTATAATCAAAATTAGAATAAGTATTGGCCCTGTGACGTATGATTGATATTTATTTATGAATTGAAATAAGACGTATACGTAATATTAATTAATGTAATTTTCTACAGGTTTTTCAGTGGGCGAAGAATAAAGAAGTGATAAAATATTTTACTAATCTCGTAGTTCAATTTAAAAAACCAAACCACATCAAATGACTGTTTTATGATTATATGATTTTACATTCATTCCATAGAGTAGTGTTTTGTTATTTAAAAAAAAAAAAAAAAAAAATGTTTATTTTTTACAAACATCCGGTTAATTTTTACTACAATTGCGGTTTATTTTTTGAACATTAAAAAACAAATGACAATTTTTTTACAGTTATATTAGTTTTTTGTTTTTATATACATCGAGATTATTTTTATGTTATTTTCAATTTATAACGAGCTTTCAACCTCCGTATATTTACAAAAATAAAGCAAATCAAACATATTAGCTAGGTTGATACTAGTATTTCGATCTGGCTAAATATCTAATCAGAACCCGAAGTTTTAGAAAAGCTAGAGCCTCCATAATAAGCAGAACCTATTAATAATCAATTTTGCTCCACTCTTGTCTTCTTAGTAATCAAGCACGTGGTTAGGTGTTTTCCTAACAAGCATCATGACGTTACTAAACTTTGAAGACCAAAATTGTTCTATTTATATAAAAAAATTTTAGTGTGTACTCTGGCTCAAGTAATATTTTTTTTTTTTTAATTTTAGTTGAATTTACTGAAATGTAAGTCGTTCTTTCTTTAAGTAAAATTTCATTTCTTTTCAACTACTTTTGCAGTGGTCTTTACCTATATAGTATTCGAAGTGTACCAGTATTGTTTTCAGGAAATTTAAGATGTTGCTTTAAATAAGCAGTTTCATTCGAATTTAATTAGTCAATATGCAGTGGAATTCACTTTAATCGATTTAAGAAACTGCGTTTTAACAATTTCCTTAAATAACTGAATTCCTTAAATAATATAAAAAAAAGTTGGTCCCTGTTTATCGAACAAAAACTTAACAAATTAAATATTAAAAAGAAATTCAAACAAATAAAATAAGCTAAATCAAAATAAAACAATTAATAAGTATTCTCATTAATTAGGCACAAAATAAAAAATACATTTGTATACGTGATGTATATAAGGGCGGTTGTAGTTTTTGTTGTAACGACTTTAAAGAATTGAATATTAAAATTAATAGTAGATCATTTTCCTTAAAGCCGCAGTGGCAATGCTTGTTAGGATACATCCTAATATGCCTGGCACATATTGCGATTGCCGTGAGATGCGGGTTATACCGCCGTCAGAGCCTCACCAGCGTAACAGAGCCTCACCAGCGTAACAAGGGCCACCATGTTCAAGGTGAACTGTGGGTGAGGTTGACATTTGGAAATGATTGGCTGTATTTACAGAATGTTCATTCGTATTCGCGCTTCAATTTTCCTGATCCCCTTACATATGGGCGCAGAATTTTTCTGACTTAAATACAATCAGTGCAAAATGCGTGGGATTGTCACTGCTTTCAAAAAGTGTTCTGATGATGGGAACCTAGAAAATTCCCGAAATAGATCTATCAAGACATTCCTGAGAGTGGTCAATTAATTACTTTAAAAACAAAAACTCTATAGATTATTTGTTAGGACAATATCCTAATAAAGAAATATAGAGTATGGCCTCCAACTTGAATAATTTTCATTTTCATTGCGCAATTGAAAGTTGAAATAACATTATTTTTATTTTTAATACAAATTATATCAAACTTGGGCAAAAAAAAAAAAACGTTAAACATTTTATGTGAATTTTGTTTAAGAAATCGCTATTTTTATCTCAGAAGTTCAAAATTGTTTGTAGGCATAAAGTTTTGCCGTGGTTTTGCATCACCCCTAACAATACATTAATAGATAAAATATCGGCTCAAATATCGTGGAAACGTCAGTACAGATGATGAGATAAATCTATGGTAATAAATGAATATTTGAATAATTTTATAAATGTTTTTTTAAATTTAAATTTATTTTGATTTAAAATAAAAATCGCAGCTTTTATATGAGCTAAGACTTACGAATTACCTGAGATTTAATATGAGCTAAGACTTACTTTAAACTACTGAATTATATTATTTAAAGTACTGGCAAACTAATGAATTCCATTACTGTGCCAACGTTGGAAAATAACTACGGCCAAGCGTATATAGGTGTTATTATTTCGACACTGTGCCATTATTGTAAAAGTTAAAAATCCGTCAAATTGCCAGTACATGTTCTACCGTCCCAACACCGCGCCAGCCGTGGCCTGTTGGAGTTTTTCTACCTGGGCGGTTATAGGTATTGGACAACGGTATTTTGTGAATATGCCGTTAGGGTATTTTAAGGTTAACGATATTTTAAGTTATTTCGTTAGGTTATTTTAAGGCTAACGTTATTTTACATATTTTGAAGTATATAAATTTTGAGCAAACAGCAATATCTAGCAAAGCTTAATTAAAAAGTGCAAAACGCATACCAAAATTGCAACAATAGTTAAAATTAATCCGTTATTTTTAGATTACAGAAAGTAAAGGTACACAGAAAAAATTATCAACCTAAAATGTCTAATAAAAGATTTGATTTAAATAAAATTTGTTTCTAAACAAAATTTTAATTGCATCAATTAATATTTTAATTGAGTTTTAAATTCATATTTTTTTTAAATATAATTCTCAAATTATTTTTTCACATACTGTTATGCTAAATTGAAAAGTTTTAGTATAAAATACCAAATACATTTGCAGTTTACAAACAAAACAAGCACACACACAAATACATAAACGAACACAGCATTACCAAAAACACATGCATATACATAAAAACTTTTCCTTCACACACCTTACACAGAAAAAACTAAAAACGGGTTTCAATTAAAAATTTTATTGAATCAATTAATATTTTAATTTATTTTGTACCTACCACTGAAATGATAGTATTAATTAAAAAAATTTGCTAACAGTTTATTAAAACTCTTTCAATTAAAATAATAATTATATTAATTAAAAGAGTTATTGTTTTTCTTTACAACCTCAATTAAAAGTTTAGTTAAATTGATTAAAACTTTAATTGAAACTTGAGAAGAAAGCAATGGTAGTTTAATTGAAAACTCGTATTTTTTTTATTTTTGTTATACGCCCCCCATTAAATAAAAAAAGAAATTTAGGTTTGTAAATTAAATTAACATTTTATTTATAATAAAATTAAAGCTTTTTAATATAAAAATGTATTATAAAAAAAAAAAAAAAAAAATTAGAGACAACATTTTTGTTTTGCTTGTCTTGTCTTGAACTTTTTCTTGTAATTGAATTGCTTTCTTAAAAATTTCACACACAACTTTAAAATGATAGTTTAATGACACTTATACTTAATGAAAATTTAATTATTTACAAAAATAATAGTTTAATTGTCCTTTTTCGATAAGGTTTATTTAAATCCACATGTGCACTTTTATTACCACAGATAAAACACGAAAATAAATTAAGTTTTCGTGTGTACACGAATATCTCAACACAAAGAGTGTTGTCAACTCTAGTGAAATAACTATGATTTTGCGTGTATTTGAAATCGTAAACTATTCAACTTATTAAAAGTTAATCATTTGCGAATTTTTTTCTTTTTATTTACAAATTAAATAATATATTGATATAATTAAACCTTTGTTTGATTATTTAATCTAAATAAAATAAAAAAAAATAGTTTGCCAAATTTTTAAAAATTTTGTTTACATGTTGTCAACACTGTATGGATATATTAGAAAATTCAATAAATTTTTTAATTGAATCAATTAAAAAAAATTGTTTAAATTGCCATTGATATTCAAACAATCGATTAAAAAGATATTTTTGGCCCATAATTTTTTCTGTGTTTGTTTGAGTATCATAATTTTTTTTTTTTGAAAATGTCCAAAAATTTATGATTCTCTTCGAAAGTGGTTGACATAACCATGTTTTTGTGTGTGTATATGTAGAAAATTGTCCAGCTACACAGAAAAAACTATAAACGGGTTTCAATTAAAAAATTTATTGAATCAATTAATACTTTAATTGATTTTGCACCTATCACGGCAATGATACTATCAATTAAACCTTTTATTAAAATTAAGAAGGAAAAAAAGTTACAAATAACTTCTACAAAAAGAAAAATATGATCTATACGTTGGTATGTGTGTTTTTTTTGCAATGCTGAGTCTGTTTGTGTATGTGCTTGTTTTGTTTGTTAACTTCAAATGTATTTGGTATTTTGTACTGAAAATTTTCTATTGATGCATACAGTGTATGAAAAAATAATATGATAATTGCGTCTAAAATAAAATATGTATTTATATATTAAAAAGTCAATTAAAATATTAATTGATTCAATTAAATATTTGTTTAGAAACAAATTAAATTCAAATCAAATCTTTAATTAGATATTTTAGGTTGATAATTTTTTCTGTGTAGCGTAAGCGCATTTAAAGTTTTCAACATGTTCGATTGCAAATGTTGCTTTATATCTCTATCAATATATTTATATCTTAACTAAAAACGCCAATCTTTAAGAGGGTTCATAAAGTTTCTTAATTCAAAATTTAATTGATAACCCAAGGTCAGATTTTGACCAATTATGCGTGGAATGGCCGATATATATTTTGTTTACTCGGTATGTTTTTATTTCAGTTACATTTTTTATTACGAATTTTTAATTTCAGATGATTTATTTATATTTTCTTTTGTCAAATATTGTGCTTTTTTATGAAAACCAAAACAAGTTTTACACTTTTTCCACTCTGTCCGTATGTAGTAAATAAAGCATAGATCTGAAAACATTTTATTGAAAGTGAAAAAACAAACTAAAATTAATGCTACACCCAAAAAAATAAGTTAGTAGAAAAGTTAGTAAAACGTCTTGTAAATCAGGTATACTATTTTTTAGCAAAATTTTTTGCTAAAATCGTGTTTTCAGCTAAAATTTTTGTTATACTTATTCAGCACTTAACTGTTTTATACTAATGCTTTACTAATATACTAATGTTTTACTAATTAATTTTGCTAAAAAAAAATTGTGCTGATAAGCACATTAATAGTGTGGACGACAACCAGATTGAAAGATATACGCATAATGAAGTAGATGTCGCGGCATATCAAGATGTAGTAGAGAAGAGGAAAATGATACTAAAAAGTACAACTCTAATAAGACATATAAACAAATCAATTATGCATTGTCACCGGCTTGTGAAAATAGTTGTCTATTAATTAAATAAAAGACAAAATAAAATATTTATTTATTTAAACTAAATGTTTATATGTGTGGTCAAATTGCAAACAAACATATACAGAAATGTAGACAGAGTAAAGTGAAAGACAAATACACACATCTTAGGTACATTTTTATGGTTCCTTTTTCTTATTGCAAAAAGGGTTGTTTTTTTCGTTTCGTTTGTTTTTGTTTATTTTTTCGTTTCTATAATTATCTTCGGCAGTTGCGATAGCATCATTTAGACAACCATTGATGTAAGTAATTGAAAGACAATTTTTGTTATGTTATATATATTTATTTCTATATATTTTCAGATATTAAATTAATTCATGTCGTCAATGTGGGAAAATGATAATTTTTATATTTCGTTATTATAGTAAATTATTTTTAAAAGAATCCCAAAAATATGTTTTATGATTTTCAGCAAATAAATTAACTAAATTACAATTTTTCTACAAATTTTTTGCGTTGTTTTCAGTCTACTAAAATTCAGCAAAAAATTTATTAAGGCTTTTGTATTTCTAATCTACTAAGTGTTAGCAAAAGTTTTTGCTGAATCTACAAATTTTGTTGCTAAAAATCAGCTCGCTGATTTTCAGCAAAAGATTTTGCTGACATTAGCAACATTTTTGCAAGCATCCTCCTGACTAAAATTTTGCTGACTCAGCAAAATTTTTTGCTGACTTTACAAACTTTTTTTTTTGAGTGTACATACAGATGATTACAATTTGACACCATGAAACTATCATTCATTTTGAAAATGTAAATTATATTTTAAACTAAATATTTAGTTATAATTATTCAGCACGTAACTGTTTTGAACTAATGTTTTACTAACATTTTACTAATGGTTTACTAATTTATTTTGCTAAAAAAATTGTGTTGATTAGCACATCAATAGTGTGAACGACAACCTGACTAAAAGATATACTCAGAATGAATTAGATGTCGCGGCATGTCGCGATGATCACGGGGAAAATTATTGTAAAAAGTTCAACTCTAGTAAGACATAATATAAAAAAATCAACCATGGAAGATTTTTGTATATGTTTTTCATACATAAAACAAAATTGTGGATTAAAACAACTTAAATGTTGCGTCGTCACCGGCTTGTGAAAGTAATTGTCTATTAACTAAATAAAAGAAAAAATAAAATATTAAAACTTAATAAAGATTAAATGTGTATTTGTAAACTAAATGTTTATATATATTAATAATCTTGTGTGGTCAAATTGCAAACAAATATGCAATATGTAGATAGAATAAAGCGAAAGTCAAAGCCATACATCTTATATAGATTTTTATGTTTCCTTTATCTTATTGCAAAAAAGGGTAGTATATGTCACATGTTGTTATTTTTTCGTTTTGTTTCTATAATTCTCTGCGGCATTAGTGTTCCTTTAAAAGATAGCATCATTTAGACAATAATTGAAGTAAGTAGTTCAAAGATAATTTCTTTTATGTTATATATAATAACTTCTATTGGTTTTAGATATTACATTATTTTGTAACGTATTGTAAATTATTTTAAAAAGAATCACAAAAATTTATTTTATGATTTTCAGCAAATAAATTAACTAAAGTATAATTTTGCTACAAATGTTTTGAGTTTTTTTCAGTCTACTAATATTCAACAAAAATTTTATTAATTTTTAGCAATTGTTTTCTAATTTCTAATCTACTAAGTGTTTGCAAAACTTTTGCTGAAAGTACTAATTTTGTTACTAAAAATGAGCTCGCTGATTTTCACCAAAATATTTTGCTGCCATTAGCAATTTTTTTGCAAGCACCCTCCTGACTAAAATTTTGCTCACTCAGCAAACTTTTTTGCTGACTTTACTAACTTTTTTATTTGAGTGTACATAATTTAAAAGTCATTAGGTCTAATACATTCAAATTGAAGAAAGTTTATAATTACATGATGTCATATTATGTGCATCGATAGTTATCTCATAGAAATATTTTATAAGCTGTATTACGAAACATGTCTTAAGTACTGACCATACAAAAAGTCTAAACCGTTGACATAATTCCAGCATCAGTTAAATGTCTGATAGAAAAATATAAATCTTCATGACATACTAAAAATTGTAACCACCGTACACAAGAAAACCATTTAAAAGCTTATATGTGGCACATGATCATAGTTAAGTTTCATTATCTTCATGCTCCACATCTTGGTTCGTTTTATGGTCACTATTTAAAAACATTTTAACACTTATAATTGCTGGAAACAAAATCCAACATAGGCACTTATAATAATGGGACAATATTTTTCTATAACTTTTGAAACTAAAAATGCATATACAAAATTGCTTTCCAAGCACCCTACTTGGAAAGCAATTAATATATGCATTTAAATTTGCAAAATGCTTGAAATTCACCAACAAAAATCTTGATTTTTGAAAATAAAATCTTGAATTTTGTAAATAAAATAGTTTTTCAATTTTAAACGCGAATTGTGAAAGTATTATGAAAGCTAGATTGAAAACTAAAATATTTTTGCAATCTTTGAACTTCACACTTTAAAAAATATAACACTATTTTATTCGTCAAACTTTTTTTCATATCAATATTATCCAAAGAAGAAAAAATTAAGAAAAATATGGACAAATTTATACTAATAATGGTTTCTAATTTGCAGGTATACTTTGGCAAGAGCAAAACTTCAGCTAATAAAAATTAACTCCATAAATCGGTTTTGAGAAACCAACATCTAATAAAACATATCTGATCATAACTGGAAACTTTTTTTATAATTGTTTAAGATTTCATTACACCCTGAAAAGAGACGGGGTAGTGGACAAGAGAATGGTTCACTTCTTTTAGTTTCATTGTAATTCGCATATAAATTTATAGAAAAAAATTAATGTTGATACGGGTTTCTGTTTCAAGTCGGCTGTTAAATATTATCAAGGAATTTCATGCAACTAAAAAATTAAAATTGTCCTTAACCAATGGGGAATGGGACCGGTCCTATGTGTGTCACAGTGTCAGAGACCTGTCCTCTGCAACTATATTTTCTTCCTATTGAATATTACTCTTTTCTTCGGTTCAGCAAAATTGTATAATATGTACTCGGGGAACTTTTGCTGTAAATATGTGCAGTTGTTTGAGTTGTTATAAAGTATCTTTATTTTTAAATGAAAAAAACAGTCATTTGTAGGAGAAATTTCAGTTTTGACTACATTTGTAGTTCATTTAAAACAAACCACACCAAATGACTGTACTATGAATTTACATTGATTTTATAAGTTTTTTTTGTTTCTAATTAAAAAAACTGAAAAAAAAAACTTTAGTCATTTTTTTACTACATTTGTTGTTTATTTTTACATTTGTGGTTCACTTTATCGACAGTCAAAAACCATTTGGTTCTAAATTTGATGATTCGAATAAGTATTTAGTCTATATCAGTGTTAGAACATCGAGAAAAACATTAGTTTTTTTAAAATTTCTTGCCTAAGTGTTGATAAAGTTTCCAAAAAAATGCACAAAATAAAAATGCTTCACAATAATACTTCAATAAAATGAAGTGCTTATTGTAAAAACTCGATAAGCCACATTTTATTTTAAGTTTGCTTTTGCCTTTTAAAGGTTAAAAACATGCAAACAATATGACTTTTGTAGGACTTTTATATTCTAGGTGCTTGCAATAAGTGTTTAAGCAAGACTTCTGTTAAATATTAATCAATGCATGTCTAGAAAACAGCGAAAATCCGCAAAATAATTAATGTGGCTTATCAAGTTTTTACAATAAACCCTTCAAATGTTCATTTGCTTTTTACAAAACTTTGATTAAAGAAAACTTTAAAAAAATTTAAAGAAAAAAAAAATCTTTTAAGGTATTTGGCTTTAAAAAATCCTAATAATCATATTTTTCTTAATTCTTGACGAAAATGAAAAATTCTTGTAAATCAAGCGAAATCAAGTCCTATATTTCCAGGCCAACTGTCCAGAAAGAAAATATATCGCAGCAATGCTAACAGTATTTGCTCTCCTGTAAAATTTAAGAAAATATGAAAAAACTTTTTAATTTTTTCCAAAAAAAAATAAATAAAATGGATGAAGTATTCGTGTTTAAATAATGACAAAAATTGCGATAATTTTTTGTTTATTATTTATTATTTATTATTATTTAACCGAATTCGGAAATTGCTGTAATTTTTATCATTTTATTATTTTTACTATTTTTTTTTTTTTAATTCAGAGCTGATTCCGAATTTATAGTGTTATGCAAAACCAAATTTATAGTGTCCGACCGAACAGTTCGGCCAGAAAATGCATTTGGTCTGTTATCGGAATTTTAAAGCATTATGGACAAATTTGGCGGATGGAAATCTGAAGAAAAGTCTGTAGTTAAGCAATGAATTCACTGTTCGGCCTCAGAAAGTTCGGCCAAATCGAAAATAGTTCGGCGGCCGAACTTTTAACTTTATAGCTAAACTTCGGCTTTTCTCTAAAATTTTATACAAAAAATCGAATTAAATCGGCTCAACAAACATGTTTCCAATTCCAAAATTTGTCATCATTGCCTCTAGATATAAAAAAACAGACAAAATATAGTTTTTTGGCCGAACTGTCCGGTCGGACACTACAAATTTATCTAAAAATCGGCTAAAATTTTTAAAAATTTTCCTTACAAAATATTGACATACTTTTTCTCAAAAATGTTCACTTTCTCGAAGTTTGACCCGCCTACTTCGTCCACTTATTTGAAAAATTAAAAAAGTTATTCCATGAATTTCTTATATTTTATTGGAGAATTCTTATTGTCAGTTTCAGATAAATCCGGGAGAGTTCAGGAATAAACCGTCTTATGTGGTTTTTAACAGCTTTTTGAGGAATTAGTTATATGGTTAACTTCCACACAGTGGTGTGTTTTCAAAAAAAAGGTATAGAACTTCTATACTACTAGGGGGAGGACCTAGTTAGACACCCTGTACTTATACAGGGTGATTACTATGACACCAAAGTTGACCACCTCACCTATAAAAAATCTTTGCGTGCTTCCTACTTTGGAAAATGTGAACCGATTTAAAAAAAAATTGACTGGGATAATCAAATTTAATCAATAATCAACAAGATAATAAAAAACCTGCATATCTCATATAACCAAAAAATTATTTGATGTTAAAAATTAAACTGATAATTTGTTTGGCTTCTTTTTTGTTACAAAAAGAAGCCAAATCAAAATTAAATTTAAAATTTGTAAGACTACTAATATATTCAGAAACAAAATTCAGAAAATATTTTTAAATTATCCTCAATAGGTTAGCAGTGAAAAATGCTCAAATTCAATGTTAAAAAAAAAAAATCTTAAAAATCAGCTGTTTCTCCGAAAATGTACCTTTATTCGTTTACGTTTTTCTCAGAACTTTGTTAATTATTATTATTATTTTTTAACCGTTTCTAAAAAAATGGACATGTACCCAGCATTGGTCGAAAATGGTCAATTTTTAAACGAAAATTTGACTTTGCATGACATTTTGACAGTGGATTTTGATTTTTTATGTTATTTTCAATTCATAACGAGTTATTTATTTTATTATTTTTTTGTTTTTATATACATCGAGATTCTTTTCATGTTATTTTCAATTTATAACGAGCTTTCAACCTCCGTATATTTACAAAAATAAAGCAAATCAAACATATTAGCTATGTTGATACTAGTATTTCGATCTGGCTAAAGATTTCATCAGAACCCGAAGTTTTAGAAATGCGAAAGCCCCCATAGTAGGATGATGAGATCTTTAGCCAGACCGAAATACTAGTATCAACCTAGCTAATATATTGGATTTGCTTTATTTTTGTAAATATACGGAGGTTGGAAGCTCGTTATAAATTGAAAATAACATAAAAAGAACCTCGATGTATGTATATAAAAACAAAAAATTAATAAAACTGTAAAAAATGATTTTTTTTAATTTCAAATAATTCAGAGCTAGAACACAGATTTTGTGAAAAAAGTAATTTTATTATGACGCTGCTTTTTTAACTTAAAAAAACAAATTAAAAAAATATTTTTTGAACTTATCTTTATTGTTTTATATTAATGACACTTTGAGCTATAAAAGTTGTTAAAATCATTTCAATATCTATAATAGATAAAACCTTATTTAACTTCAAAGTTTTAAAAGGTACGAGGGCGGATCAATAAGTCCGTGACTTTTTGAATAAAACACAGTTTTTTTTGCAACAAAAAAAAAACATTTTTCAACATAATCTCTTTTTAGCTCAATACACTTAGTCCAACGTTTCTCCAATTTTTGTATCCCTTCCAAAAAAATATATATATTTTCGAGGTCCATAAAATAGGCATTTCTTGGCCATATATATATATATATATATATATTTTTTTAAATCCTCGTTAAATCAGTCCAATAAGTTGGCATAATAGTCGCCGTTTATTGCTTTTTTCCTTTTGAAGGTAATCGATGTGGATTATCCAGCGTGCAATCCAAAAAACTGTTGCCATTACCTTATTGCGGCAGCACCCATCTTGCAGACAGCTTTCTTAAACTTAACTGATCATTTAAAATCGAAACCACACTGCCATATGAAATGCCTATGGCACAACAATCTCACGCACTTTTACACTTCGATGGGCCAACACCATATCGTGGATTTTTTTCGACATTTTCAGGTGTATTGACCTGAATTGGCCGTCCAGAAGGTTCAGCGTCATTTGTACTTGTGCGACCACAACGACGTTTTTTCTTTTGCAAAAAATAATGTTTAATGAGCACTCGAAATTCACTTTTTTACATTTTGAAAAAAATCCATAAGGTTGAATGTTTTGAACAGCTGTTAAACGCAAAGTAAATGACGGAACTTGCTCAAAATTTGACAGTAGTCTACTTGATGGGAGCAGTGTTGCATTTCATATAACTACGAGGGAAATTCGAAAAGTCACGGACTTATTGATTCGCCCTTGTAATTACAAGATATTTTCTTTTATTTTGCTTGTTTTTCGGCAAAAGTGTTGAAAAAAATTTAAAATATTAATTTTTTTTTATAAATTTTCAAAAAGAAGAAGTATTTATATACCTATAGAACGATATATGATATGTCTATCTTTAGTCTTGTTAAAGGTTAAAATTATTACATTTGAAAGTTAAAACTCAAGCAAACCTCTTTCTTAAACATAGGCAGGTAGTGAAGGTATATGCATAAACATATTATTTTACATGTTTTTATTTACCTCTTAATACATTTTGGACAAAACTATATCATTCAGAAACCAAAAATTACCGTGTTAATTTTTCTATAAAACCCTCAATTCGAAATTATATAGCAACTTAATATACTTTAATGTATAAAATAACGAGCCACTTTTGGTTTGTTAATGTTGTTTTTTTTTTATATATCCATAAATATAATTGCTACAATCATTCAGTTTGATAGTAAAATTACAAAAAGTTATACCATTAACAACATTTACACGTTTAATATTATAACTACTTTTATATATATTTGTATATGATTGTAACATTAATACTAGTTATATTTGTAAACAATATTTAATTCACTAGAATTGTCAACAGACACGTTTGAACCTCTGCATATAACAGAATAAAGTATTACGGCGACACTTATAAACGAATTTTGAAAAACACAATTATTTTCAAATATTGTTTTAACTGTGAAATTAAAATCGGTAAATGCTGTCACCACTTTAGATTATGATGAACGTAAAAACTAATTTTATTTACTACTTCTATAAAATAAAATTCTATAAGTGCTACCCTAATTAATTTATATGTTATTCTCTAAACACATATATATGAGTAAATATTACCCACTTATAAACAATACTTACAATTTACACGAATAATAGCATAAAACGCCTATTATTTATAAAACATATACACATTACGATGTCCCTTAAAAACTTAAAAACGATTTCTCAATTTTCGATCATTACACCCCCATTTTTACAAAAATGTATTATAGCCTCCATCCCATAGTGCGGAGGGTATATTCATTTTTTTTTATTTAAAATTGCCAAAATTATAAATTTTTACAAATTTAATTTTTATTTCATTTATTTACTAAAAATACTCAAAATTATTTTGTTATGAAATTCTGACTTTATCGAATATTATTAACCCACTTTAGCCTGGAATCAAAAATGACATACGAATTTTAAAAAACGTGTTTTTTTTAAATTAATTTTAAAGATTTTAAAAATGCCTAATTTGGAGATGTTGATTGCCATTTTGGTAATTTAATTAAATTAAAGAAAAAAAAAAAAAAAAATAAATAGAAAAATTAAAATTCGTGTGTGTGTGCGTAGTAGATTTGCCAGACGGCCTTGATTTGTTTTTTTTTCAAAAAATATTTAATGTTCGTCCAGAATCAAGGAAAGATATATTTTATCAAGATTTTTGATTCTTTTTTTTTCATTTTTTCAAAGTTTTTCTCATACAAAGTTTAAAAAAACCAAATGAACATTTCATTATTATGAAGCGTTTTCTTTTACAGCATTTGTTTGAAAATCCTTTAACATTTATACTTCCCTCCATGTTTTTCTCGTTGATTTAAAATTGATATAGACTAAACATTCATACAAATCATCAAATTTAGAACAATATGTCATCTATTTGTAGTTCCATATTTTGCCCAAAAAGCATATTTTGACTTTTTAGGCAAGTTTTGTGCTTTTGATTGTAATTTTTTGTTAGTTGGTTAAATAAATTTTTTGTTGGTTTGTTGTTTGACAGGATCAGCATGTTAAAAAAAATCGAGTTATAATTATGTATTGATAACACTAGTTTAAACCGAAAATGTACATTTGATGAGAGGTGATGTTCCTTATGTATTTTTCACCAACAAATTGAGACCATTGAGCAGCGCTATCAAGGATTTTGGGATGAAGCAACGTTGGAAGACTATGTATGGTTTCTCACTAGAGAAACGAATCCCAAAAGCAACCGAAGACAAAGCAAGAGCCACAACTATTTCTAACACACAAAAATATCAAGAATGTATTGCAAGCGTTTAAACCCAATAAATTGTCGAAAAAATAAAATATTCGGAAAATATGAGATTTGGATTTATTTACTAAATTGCTTATAACTTTGTAATTTTTAGGTCGAATTTCTTCTTTTTGGTCTTTGCTCTTACGTAAAAGTATCATCTTTAAGTACATGACGAGAAACCAGACGTTTCTTTAACGATTTGTACTTTTCCGTCGGCACAGAATCACTGTAAAATATGATTTTTTTGAAAATATGCCCTATATATTTTAAACCGCTTTACCAATCAAAGATCCGATTATAAATATTTGTTCGTCATCTCAATACCTTGCATTTGGGTACCAAGAATGGCCCAATCGGACATTTATAGCTCGAGATATGATTTGTCAAGTGAAAACAGGTCGAAAAAATGAAAAAATTACAATATCTCAAAAACAGTTCCATTAAAAAAAATTTAACCTTGATTTTCGAATTCAGCGGGAGAAAATACATAAAGAAATCCATCTCTCATTAAATGTACATGAAAAAAATTTAATTTTGTAAACTAGTGTAATTAGAAATTGGCCACCCAAAACAGATTAATGGAGTTAATTTTTAGTCCCAGCAGTTTTGCTCTTACCAAAGTATACCTGCAAATTAGAAGACATTATTGGTAGAAATTTGTCCATATTTTTTCAATCTCTTTTTTTTTTCTTTGGATGTGAAAAACTTTTACGCATTAAATAGTTTTATATTTTTTTAAAATCTAAAGTCCATAGATTGTAAAAATATTTAAATTTTCAGTCTAGCTTTTATAATACTTTCACAATACGTGTTTAATATTGTAAAATATTTTTAATTAACACCCTTTACAACTACTAACGTAGAAGTGTTTTTAATTGTCAAGTTTTTTTTTTCAAAATCAAGATTTTTTTTTTGTAGATGTCAACCATTTTGAAAATTTAAATCAGTCAACCCTCAAAATTTTAATGTTTTTATCAAAGTTTGCATAACTATCGGAAAAATATCGCTTAAATTTGGTTAGACTATAATTTTCTTCATTTTTATTTAAAAATCTTTAACCGTTAGTGGCATCGCGACAAAGCATACATAATTCAAATTTCAAACATTCCACTTCAAATAAATTATTATTTTATATAATTTGATCCAAACACGATAAATGTTTTTTTTTTACCAAGCTGATTTCTAGCAACAAAGTTAGTAAATTCAGTAAAAGTTTTGCTAACTCTTATGCCCAGTTTTTCACTTCGTATTTAAATGCCATTTGGACTTTAAGTTCTATTTAAATACAAACGTCATTTTGTAACTTCAAATTTAAATCACATTTAAGTTACCAATATTGGACATTTAAAGTTTATTTAAATTGTACAAATATAACATATGATTTTGACAGTTTGTCTTTTTTCGCGTGAAAAAACAAACAATAAAAAATAAATTAAATTACAGCAGCCAATAAAAATTCAACTTCGGTTGCACTAAAATTTTCACTTCTCTTCTCATTTTTATTTTATTAATTTAATTATATATACTTTATTTCAATATTTTAGACTTTCTGGTATTTTCTATTCTTTGAGCAGCTGTTTTGTGAATAATGATCATTAATTTTTTGACATTTCATGATGCTACCACACTTTTGTCACAAATGAATAACAATTATCATTTAAGACTGTAAAACTGAAGCTGTATTTAAATACAACTTAAATTTAAATGGCAATTAACTATTTGCATATTTAAATACGAAGTTAAAAACTGAGCATTAGTGGATTAAAGATTAAAAAACCCTTGCTAAAATTGAACAAAATTTTTGCTGAATATTAGTAGATTGAAAAAACTCAAAAAATTTGTAGAAAAATTATACTTTAGTTAATTTATTTGCCGAAAATCATAAACATATTTGATATATGCTCATACTCCCACATTGATGAGATGAATTAACGTCTCGGCGAAAAAAGTTATATATAGTGGCTTGATATAATTATATATAATTATACATGTGGACATATTTAGCGATATATATTTACATCACATACTTATGTTTTCGAAAATTTCTAATATAGCGCTATATATCATCATCTATCATTATATCTTACGTTGTATATAAGATTATATTTTTTATCTCTTAATATGTACTTGATATGGCTAAATATGAGATCGTATATACTTAAATGTATAATTTTTTATACATATGTATATATAATTATATATTATATTACTATATATATTATAATACCATAAAATGAAATAATTCTATCACTTTTATTATATAAAATTTTAATATATTATAATTATGGCATCACATACAATTCTATATAACTATATGTGTTAAATTAAAAAGAAAAATTATATCACTTTCATATATAATTATCAGAAAAAAAACAAAATTCAATGTATTAAACCAAAAAAAAAAAAAAAAAAAATAGTGCGCCCCGGTAGGCTAGTTGGTAGCGTGCTGGCTTATCAGTGCGGGGGTCGTGGGTTCGATTTCCACCAGAGGCACTGGTCTGTTTTCGCTACAACGCGCCGAAGGCCATAGTAGCTAGTGCTCGGTATAGTATATAATTTGTAATTATATGATTATTAATTAATAAAAAAAAAAAAAAAAATTGTGAACAAAAGTAAAAGTTAAAAACGTAGAAATGCTACACTTCAAAACAAAAGTTCAAAGTTATTAGAATGAATAATATTTCATTAGTATAAAAATAACTTTTGCATATGTCATCACATATTAGCAATGTTGCCAACTTTTGAAGTGAAAAATTGGACAGATTTCGAAAAAAAATGGCTAGAAATGGCTAAATTCGGAAAATGATACTAAAACTCAATAACTTAAATGTAAATTATTAATAATAATTAGTTTTAGAAAGTGTGCGCCCCGATAGGCTAGTTGGTAGCGTGATGGCTTATCAGTGAGGGGGTCGTGGGTTCGATTCCCACCAGAGGCACTGGTCTGTTTTCGCGACAACGCGCCGAAGACCATAGTAGCTAGTGCTCGGTTGGGGTAATAGTATATAATTTGTAATTATATGATTACACAGTATAACACGAAAAAAATAACCATATACGGAAACCACAACGTGATAATAGACTAAAAAAAAAAAAGACCCGTGTCTCCCAATTTTTCCCAAAGTCATATCCTCTTTTGTTTATGGCCCGCCAAATATTTGGGGCCTCGGTATCATTTTCGCAAAAAAGTGATCATTTTCTCAGGCTTATATCTTGCAAACCGTTCAGAATTTCGATTTACTCTCTATGGCAAAAATTGCGAACATACAAAATCAAAAAAACTTCACCTTCCAGATCAAAATCGCAAAAAACTTAAAAAAATTCGATTTTTTTTACCTTTTTTCCCGCGTTCAGGTCCATAGGTAGCAAACCGTTCAAAATTAAAGGAAACAATCAACTACAAAAATTTACCTAAGATCTCAATAAACAAATTTCTAGAACATATAAACTTCCTGGGAATTGGGTTTGCTACCTATGCACCTGAACAGGAGAAAAAAGGAAAAAAAAATTAAATTAAAAAATTTTTCACTTTTGCGTGCTACCTAAACAGTGTTAAGAATCATCTGTAGGAAGTTTATATGTTCTAGAAATTTGTTTACTGAGATCTTAGGTAAATTTTTGTAGTTGATTGTTTCCTTGAATTTTGAACGGTTTTGCTACCTATGGACCTGAACACGGGAAAAAGGTAAAAAAAAATCGAATTTTTTTAAGTTTTTGCGATTTTGATCTGGAAGGTGAAGTTTTTTTGATTTAATATGTTCGCAATTTGTGTTCTTTGTGACAAGAGCTACAACTTTGCCATAGAGAGTAAATGGAAATTCTGAACGGTTTGCAAGATATGAGCCTGAGAAAATTATCACTTTTTTGCGAAAATGATACCGAGGCCCCAAATCTTTGGCGGCCCATAAACAAAAGAGGATATGACTTTGGGAAAAATTGGGAGACACGGGTCTTTTTTTTTTTTAGTCTTTTATCACGTAGTGGTGTCCGTATATGGTTATTTTGCCATGACTTAAAAAATTACACACAGTGTTATTAATAAAAAAAAAAAAAAAAGTTTTAGAAAGAATTTGATAAAAGTATTCTTCGAATTTAAATGTGTTCCTAAATTTAATATATAATTACATGTGAAAATTACATGACGAAAATTGAAAATTTTGTAACAATATTTTGAAAATCATAAAATTTTAAGCATTTTTGTATGAAATTAACTGCAAAACTAGTGGGAAACTAAAGGCTAGGGAAACAATTAATGGCTAAATCTTCCGGCTTAATATAATCTAGCCATTTTTGTATGGCTAGAGAAAAATAAAATAGCTAGATCTAGCCGGAAATTTTCTAAATTGGCATGTTAGTCAAATTAAAATAACGTCTAATTTTTCAGTCCATTGATTTGTATTTAAATTTTCATTATTATTAGGAATGTGAAACAAAATAAAAGTGCCGATTTCCAATCCATTTTATGAACTTATATCAAATTTGATCAAATTATACATAACTTGATCAAATTAGATAGACAAATTTTACGGCTAAAATTATATCAGATGAGATCCCATGGGATCTTATGTCATAAGGTTATGTATGCCATTTTTCGCATCAGCTATGTTGCGATATTGAATTATATATATGACTATATATGTTTTTTTACACTTATATTGGAACTTTCTTTATCCGGATAATAAAGGGTCCGCCAAATAACTTTTTTTTTTGGAAATGCTATAAAAAAACTACTGAATATTTTCTCAATAATGGAAAATAATTTCATTCAAATGGCTGCCTCGGCTGGCCATGCAGTAGCCTACACGATCGGTCCAATTTTTAAGCACATTATCGAATTATCGATTGTGTGCAGCTG
This sequence comes from Delia radicum, assembly GCA_021234595.1. NCBI lineage: Eukaryota > Metazoa > Arthropoda > Insecta > Diptera > Anthomyiidae > Delia > Delia radicum. Next base: position 58,201,580 of record CM037853.1, read on the forward strand.
TATTTCACCAATGGCTTCACGAATATTGTCCTTTAAAGCGTCAATTGTCTCTGGCTTGTTGGCGTAACACTTATCTTTGACGGCCTGAACCAATTGGACTTTGTATGGCGGCATACCAAGGTCTTTATGCAAAATTCGTCTCAATGATGTCTCCGAAATGTTCAATTGTTTAGAACGACGGTGAATTGATGCTCAAGGCGCTTCACGCACACTTTCTGCCACAGCAGCAATATTCTCGGGTGTAGGCACTGTTTTTGGCTTTTCACGCTTTGGTTTATCGATGAGGATGCCAGTTTCTTTCACTTTTTTCACAAGATAACGAACATACGGAGCTGACTGTGCTTCTCTTCTTCCAAAATCCGTACGCAATTTTCGCACACATTCTGTAACATTATCATGATTTTCAAAGTAATGTCGCAATATTTCCCAGCGTTGTTCAAGCGTATACTCAACCATATTCGTTCAGCGGAAGGATAAACTAATTATTTGTCAAATCAGACATGAGATATGTGTTACCATTCACGAAATAAGCACTAGTTGAAAAAAACGTTAGATGGCAGACCCTTTATAAAAAAAAAATTATATATAACATAAACAACATTATTCTTCAACTACATACATCAATTGTTGTCTAAATTATGCCATCTTTTAAAGAAAAAGGATACATAAAAAACTACCAAAGATTGTGTCCTGGTCTTTCACTTTATGCTGTCTACCTGATCGTATATATGTTTGCTATTTGACCACACTGCATTATTAATCTCTATTAACATTTAGTTTACAAATGCACAGTTAGTCTTTGTTAAATTTAACTATTTTATTTTATTTTTTTAATTATAGACAATTACTTTCAGAAGCCGGTGAAAACACAAAATTTTGTTTTAATCCACAATTTTATTTTATGTATGAAAGACATATACAAAAGTCTTCCATGGTTCATTTTCTGTATACGTCTTTCAAGAGTTGTACTTTTTAGTATAATCTGGACATGCCGCTATATCTTCGTTCATTCTTCGTATATCTTTTAATCTGGTTGTTGTCCACACTATTAATCTGCCTATCAGCACAATTTTTCAGCAAAATAAATTAGTAAAATATTAGTGAAGCACTAGTTCAAAACAGTTAAGTGCTGAATAATTATAACTAAAATTTTAGCTAATAACATAATTTTAGCAAAAAATTTAGTATACCTGATTTGCAAAACGTTTTACTAACTTTTCTACTAACTTATTTTTTGGAGTATAGGATATTTTAAAAATGACTTCTTTCGGATTTTGAGCAAATTTGGATAAATTTGAATTTTATCTTACCAATCTTACTTTTAAAAGTAAAAAGGCCAGGTCCATGGAAAAACAAATAAAGATTATTTATTTTTTTTTTGATACAAAAAAAAAAACAAAATTTTAAGCCATTTTCTATCCTACCTTTTTAACCTTTAGTTAATTATCCTTTATAAGTAAAGAATAAAAATTGACTAATCGTTTTTAAGGGACATCCTAATATATATGTATACATAAAGTACTAAAATAAAAACGAGAACATTACTGATGTGGATGTTGTTGATGTTATAAACAATTTTTTTTATCCTTTTAACTTTTCCACTTTTTTATACAGACATATTTTTTCACGTCATCTTATTTTTCTGTGCAAATAACAAAAATCATTAGCCGCTGCAAAAAAAAGGGGGGAAACCAAAGTCCTTTTTGTTTATTTATATGTGTTATAAAACAACGAGCGGAAAAACAAATTCAGGTATTAGTTTTCTAAACAGTGAAGAGCAAAATGTATCGTAATTTTGTATTAACGTTCAAAAATTACTTATAACTAACATTTAAGGGTGGTGCAAATAAAGGGTGTAAACGAATTTTTTTTTACAATTTTAAATGCTTCTTATTGAAAAACTAGACGCAGCGTAGATAAAGTTGAAATGTATTTACATTTTAAGTTAGCAGTTATGTTTGCCACTCTTTGCGAGACGGATCTAAATTTCGCATTCTCGCTATAAAAGTTCTTGTTCGGTTTTGGATTACCAAATTTACAACTAATATTGTACTCGGAAAACACTATTGTATCTAATATTTAACAGTTTTGTTTTTGCTAATCTTATCTTACTAATTTTTTATAAAAAACAACTGCTGATTTAAGCAATATATTCTGCAATGTCATTTTTAACAAACGTAATTTTTAACAAATTATTGTAGCTTTTTCTGCCATAAAGTTAATATTGTAAATTTACCATTGATACGTTTGAAGCTGGAATATTTGTATGGAAAGCCTCGGTAGGAAAGGCATCGGTACAAATACTTTTCCTTCACTGTACAATAAACGTAGGTGTACCTTACAGTTTCCATGTGATAGGTACATGCCTATTATTGTGAGTTAATAGATGTTTTTGTTTTATAATTTATTGCCACTAACATGAAAAGGGATGTTAGTGGAATTAGAAAAATATATTGTTTCCATGAGTAGTATTCTTAATGCTCTTAACAATAAAGCAAACAAAAAAAAAAACTTTGCCAAATTAGAAATAATAATATTTACAGTAAAACAAAAAAAGTTCGTAAAGCTAGCAAAAAAGTTAGTTGAGTCAGCAAAATTTTTGATGGCAGGATCGTTGCAGAAAAATTGCTGATATCTGATGAACATCAGAGAGTTGAATTTTAGCAAAAAATTAGTAAATTCAGCAAAATGTTTTGTGGACACTTAGTTCAGTTCAAATTCAAATCGACTTGTTGAAATGAACAAAATTTTTTGCTAGCGCTTAATCGATTGAAAAAAAAAAACTAAAAAACTTAGTATAACATTTTTACTTTGGGTAATTTATTTTACAGAAATTTAAATCTATTTTTTTCTGTGATTGTTTTAAATATATATTAAAATGTCAGGACTTCCACATCGTAAACATAATATAATTAAATAAAAACTTAGTTTTTTGGTAAAAGCGTTTAACAAAAATGTCAGCAAAAAATTTGCTGAAAGTTAGTTAAATATTTTAAAAAGACGTTTAACAAAATTTTCAACTAACTTTTTTTTTAGTGTACACTTGTTTTATAATTTTTCTGCTAAAAATTTTTGTAAAATTTGTTAGGTTTTCCGTTTCAGGAAGGGGTTCTTCAAAACTTAAAATAACAGAAATATACAGCTTTTAAAGTGCATATTATCCATTTAATAAACAAAGATTTTTTAGGTACACTCAAATAAAAAGGTTAGTAGAGTCAGTAAAATTTTAGTCGGGAGAGTGCTTGCAAAAAAATTACTAATGTCAGCAAATTTTAGTCTGGTTGTCGTTCACACTTTTGATGTGCTAATCAACACAATTTTATAAGCAAAATAAATTAGTAAAACATTACAAAAATATTACTAAGACATTAGTTCATAACAGTTAAGTGCTGAATAAGTACAACTAAAATTTTAGTTTAAAACATATTTTTAGCAAAAAATTTGCTGAAAAATAGTATTCCTGATTTACAAGATATTTACTAACTTTTCTACTAACTTATTTTTTTGAGTGCACTGTTTTAGAAGTCATTAACTCACTAATGACACGTCATAGATTGTAAGCAACCAAACTTTGACAGATTAGAAATCCTAGATGGTTGAAGATGTTATGAAAATTTATATTTTGTATAATTCTGTGCACAAATTTTTATTTAAAAAATATATTCGCACACCTAGTAGAAAAGTGACTCAACTCAAAATTTTTCATTTTTCAGAAATCGAAAAAAAATATTTGCAACTTTATACAAGTTGTAACATAAAGAAAGACATAACTGTTTTTAGCAACAGTTAACAGTAACAAAATACACTGATATTTTTTTAACATAAAAACAAGTCTATTGTGCATAGTTTAAGCATATAAAACCGAAAAATTAAAATTCTGAGTTGAGTCACTTTTGAACTGGGTGTGCTGCGTATTAATTAATATTTTTATGTTAAATGATTTTTATTTTTTATTTTTTAATATTGTGGTTTTTAAATATTTATTAAAATTCTCACATGGCAACCCTGACATCATAATTTTTATAAGTGTGGTAGCATTTAAACAAAAACCAGCCATTATTTATGTTTTGAGTAAAAACGGATTATATTTTTGAAATTTTTAGACTTTGTGTATTTGAAAATTTCATGTTCGGATCGGTTATATTTTCTATATTTACCTGCAGTCGATGAACTCATTTTTAGCATAAAGTAGATTTTCATATTTCCTCATCAATTAAAATTAATAAACTATTACGATTTTTTTATTTTTAAATAATTTTTGAAAAAGGTCGAAATGGAATACTGTGTCAATAATGAATTAAGAAATGTTTGCAATATTTTTAATATTTTGGAAAAGTATGCACTTAATTTTAAATATCCTGCAATAAAAAGTTGAATTTCAGAGAACAAAAACTAGGTTTCATTAAAAGTTGTATTATATACATATGCATTAAGGTGATTAAAAATCGTATTAAGAAATGTAGTCCGATTTGTGCTATTCATGGCTGGATCATTGTGTATAGACAAGGCTAACTAATATATATTCCGAATTTCAGCGAATTTGAATGACATTTTAAGGTTGCTAAAATTTTAAATTTATATGCAAATATTAGTGTCCGACCGAACAGTTCGGCCAAAAAACTATATTTTGTCGGTTTTTTGATATCTAGAGGCAATTATGACAAATTTTGGTATTGGAAACATGTTTGTTGAGCCGATTTAATTCGATTTTGTGTATAAAATTTAAGAGAAAAGCCGAAGTTTAACTATAAAGTTAAAAGTTCGGCCGCCGAACTATTTTCGATTTGACCGAACTTTCTGAGGCCGAACAGTGAATTCATTGCTTAACTACAGACTTTTCTTCAAATTTGGCACTCAAAATAGCATCTAATCAGCCCAATATACATTTTTCCATCCGCCAAATTTGTCCATAATGCTTTAAAATACCGAATACAGATCAAATGCATTTTCTGGCCGAACTGTTCGGTCGGACACTAGCAAATATTACATAAAATATTTAATGACTTATACATAACTGCGCCCTTCTCCATGAATGCTGAATCAGAATTTTATTATGGTTAAGATTGTGGAACACACCTTTAATAAATTACTAATGGTTTTAAATATATTCGCGTTTTATTTTTTGTGATTTTGAGAAAAAAAAAATATTACAATTTTTTTTTAATATCCAGTGTACACTAAAAAAGGTGTATTCAATGTTCTAATTTAATCCTCTTCCTTAAAACCTAAAATAAAAATAAATGTCATACCCATTTCAGAAAGGATAACGTTATCCTGACGATTTTTTCATAAAATATGAGTTATCTTACCTTTTCGTTAACATCTTTTTAGACAACGGATCGATCCACTTTCTAAGTTAAATATATTTTAGAAAATAGACTTCATATGCATAATGTATTTTGGCAGAGTGAAAATTCTATGGAGTAAAAGTTTTATAATAAAGGGTGTTTTTTATAGAGGTATATAACATTGAACTGGAATAAAACAAAGATGAATTTTTTAAATTGACATTAAATTTACTTCATTCGAAAGATAAACTTCTGGCGTTATAATTTAAATATGATTTCTGACATATGCCCACCACGGCTGGCTGGAACGAAGTCTAATCTGGAGGTCTCATTTTAGATGAACTTTTCCAACATTTGTGGCCGTATATTTTTTTAATTTTTTAAAGAGAAGCAACACTCATTAAATTCTTCTTATTAATTAATGTATTGCTGTCTTTGGAAAGCGGTGAGTAGAGCAGTGAAAGGTGGGGAAAGCTGTAATTGCGCGAGATAATAATTCTTCGAGCAGTTGTTGGTCGCCATCTGATGCAAAGTTGGCGAACTTAGTGAATCTTTTTGGTTCATAGCCCTGATTCATTATTTTACTTCGGTGGGATTAAATGCTATGGGAACACCGAAGGCGGGCGCTGCGATACATATGAGGGATAGAAAACTGATATATATTATTTTTCTAAATAGTTGTTGTCGTCATCGGCAATCAAACCAGCGACCATCTGTGTAACAGTCCTACGCGCTAACCATTACACCACAACGTCCACATATTGACAATAACTCAGCGAATGTTGTCCTCCAAGTGGTCAATCGTTTCGGGCTTATCGGCGTAGACTAGAGACTTCACATATTTCCACAAATAATAGTAAAACGGCTCTAAATTGGGGGCCTATTCACCGGTTCGAAACTTGAAACTATGCGTTTACCAAACGTTTCCTTCAATAAAGCAATTTTGGCACGAGCAGTGTGACATGTTGCGCCGTCTTGTTGAAACCACAGCTCCTGCACATCACGGTTATTCAATTGATGAATGAAAATGTCAGTAACCATGACTCTATAGCGGTCACCATAGACTGCAACATTCTGACGGATCTTCCTCTACGCTACGCTCTACAGCAGCAATGACTTCTGCTGTACGCATTGTACGACGTCTCAGTGGATGCATATTATCATTTAGAGTAAACGTGGTGCGAAAACGTTCCCTAGTTAATCGAATTAATTGCTCTGATGGACGATTATGTTGACTGTAAAATGAACGTTGTGCGCAATACGCATTTCGAACAGAACCATGATTATGAAAATAAATTTGCACAATTAGGAAGCGTTGTTTAGGCGTCAGTCTATTCATGTTGAAATGCCATACAAACTAAACATAAATCACTTAGCAGCTGACAATATGGCCGCCAGTTAAAAAAGTGTTGTCATGTTAAAGTTCTATACCTGTATAAAAAACACACTTTAGAAGACGACAATCTTCAAACATTTCCAAAAAAAAAAAATATTTTTATTCCGCATTTTCGCGAAAACCGTTATTTTATATAAAAATTTGTAATTATCGCCAAAATATTATATAGATTTGATGTATCGTGTTCAATGATATTAAATTTAATATTTCTAATTTTTAAAAATTTAAAGTTTTATTAACATATTGTCGAAACTTTAGCGACCTTAAGATGAAAACTTTTGTTCAGAAATTTTTGGTTATTTACAATTCAATATGTGGTCACATCACATTGATTGGGCCCTGGAGAGGTGGACAATTTCGATATCTAAAATATTGAAGTACCCTAATATACATGCATACATATTGTAATTACATACATATAGATTTTAATTAATATGAGCTAACAAAAAAATCTTCATTGAAAGTGTGCTGTGACCATGATAATGGTTTCATTGTCTGTAATGGTGTGTATTGTGTTAAATAGTGCACATATGTGTGAGTGTTTATTAGATAGGCACTTATTTTTTAGAGATGAACATTGCATTAACTGCTTAATAAAATGGAGGCGATAGAAGTATTGAAGTATTGAAAACCAATTTTTTTTATTGAAATTGGATGATCTAGCAGTATTGATCTGGCAAAAATTGGCTGGTTCTATGTATTTATTAAAAGGAGATTTAGGATAAACCTCTCGATGATTTTTTTTTTTATTTATTTTCCTCATATGAAATTTTTCAAAACATTTTTTTTTTGAATAAGTTGCTATAAATTTTGTGCCTCCTTAATACATTTACATATACTTTTCCATTATTAATATGCTGGTTACTTTCACAATCATTGTTTCAATAAACTACTAACCCACAATCATGTTTTTTTTTTTAATTTTCATTTATATATCTACTGAAAATAATTTCAGATTTTAATAAAAATAAAAACATTAGCGCTCATTTTTAATGAAAAATATTTTATTATTAATTAAAAAAGAGCTTTAAATAAAAAAAAAAAAAATGTTTATATACAAATTTAATATCGATTATTTTTGCAATTTTTTAAAAATACTACTTTTCGCTGTGGATTATATCGCTAATGTTACTATAAGCCTGATACTTATATATGTCATTTTGTTACCTATAAATTACTTCGGATAATGTGACTACACTGAAAGAATAATCTTTACTTCAGTAATGTAGTATAATCATATTATATATATATGCGTATCATATGAAGCGTGTTTTTTTTTAGAGTGTCACAATTTTGAGTTGGCATCACTGCTTTATTTGACCACCTATTGAACAGCTGATAGTTGCTTTTTGTTTAGTTTGCTTTGAAATTTTATTCTGAATCGACTTACACCAGAGCAACGCGTGCAAATTGTTGAAATTTTTAATCAAAATAATTGTCCTATTCGTCAAACTCATCGTGCACTTCTTCCATTTTATGGCTGAACCATTTTATGGTTGAATGGGTACGTAAATAAGCAGAATTGCCGCATTTGGAGTGAGGAGAATCCATAAGCTTTTGTCGAAACACCATTACATCCACAGAAAATTACTGTTTGGTGCGATTTATGGGCTGGCGGAGTCATTGGGCCATATGTCTTCCAAAACGATGATGATCGGAATGTTACTGTCAATGGTGAACGGTATAGGAACATGATTCGAAATTTTTTCTTACCTCAATTACGTGGCATTAATCTTGCTGATATGTAATTCTAACACGACGGCGCCATATGCTACACAACGGGCGCTACAATTCATTTACTCAAAGAAACTTTTGATGAAAAAATAATTTCACGTAATGGCCCAATTCATTGGCCACCAATATCGTGTGATTTAGCCCCTTGCATTATTTTCTTTGGGGTTATGTTAAGTCACTTGTCTACGTCGATAAACCACAAACAATTGAACACCTGGTAATCAGCATTCGAAGAGTTATCGGCGAAATACGTCCGCAAATGCTGCGAAAAGTTGTTGAAAATTGGTGTTCCAGATTGCGCCTTCTACGCGCCAGCCTTGTCGTCCACATGGCAGAAATCAGAATTAAACATTAATTTCATAAAATGTTCTTTCCAATAAAGCCCGTTTCATTGATATTAAAAATATATTTCGTTGTTTACTTATGGATTATTTTGATATTTTTTTAAATTAAAACAGTGAAACAATCACAAGTTTTTGAGAAATTTGAAAAACTGAATATATATTTTTAATATAAAAATGATCACAAGTCACAAGGTCAAAAAATTATAATTTTTCCTTATCAATCAAAGAATAAAAGAATAAAAGGCATCAAAAGTTCACTTTAGCGAACACTATGAAAATTTAATTTTCAACTTTTTTTAATTTACTCGTATTATATTTTTTATGGAATTTATTAGTTTTTATTAAAATTGTGAATAAAACTCTTACCGATTGCAATAATCGAATTTCGAAAATTACTTAAAACTGGTCTGATATTACATTTTTACCTTAATTAAAAATTATACTTTATGTTACGTGTTGTTCCTTTTTTTTGCAACGAAACTTAAAAAAGTCAAAACGTGTGCATTCATTTGCAAATTTTAAAATAGAAATAGCGGAAATTAAAGTGGATGGCATTCATAAAATAACACGAAAAACAGGAATGGTGCACTTTAAGTAACAGGCCACATTAGCGAACATTCCTTTAATTTTTACTTAAATATCTAATATAATTGTTTTAAAAATATCAAGCCAATACGCGCACCTCGTGCGATGTTACAAAATTATTTTAACATTTTATTTTGAATACATTTTAAAATATAATTAAATTTATAAAAATAAAAATCTTTATCGCATAAAGGACGTCATATGTAGCTCAACATGTACAAAATAGTTTTGCTTGTAGTAGTTTCATTATACCATATTTATGTTGATATTATACAAGTACAAGTAGACTCTCTCACAATAACGCATGATTCTTGTGAGTGCATGTTGTGAGCAGTGATGCCAAAATTTACTATTTTCAGTTTAACATTGCGCTTTTTCACACCAGTTTTAGTTTTTGTATTAAAAATACGAAAATTGTTTGTTCGGACTTTTTATATTTCCATATATTTAGTAAGAACATTGTTCTACCTCAGCGCCAAAATGTAATATGATATTGTCATAAAAAATTTTATCTGTTGCTTTTAAGAAAACTTGATATTTCGATTGATATACAATAAAAATGTTTCATAGGCATGGCCCTAATCCTAAGTTTTGCGCAAAATAAAACAATGTTTGTCTTAACTCAAACAAAAATCAACTTTATCAGAATTTTTGCTGTTTTGTCAGAAAAGCAACAATTTTTACATATCAATATATTTTGTAGAATGTGTGTTTGTTGTATTGCAATTTGTAGAAACAACATATATCCCAACAAACAATGTTTATATCAGAAAAGCCGTGACATGCTGATTGTTCAAAAATGTTTTGAGTTTTGCATTAAAAATACAATAATTGTTTTTTCAGACCTTCTACATTTATATATATTTAGTCAGAATATTGTTCTAAATCACGTCCAAAATCTAATATGATATTTTCATGATAGACAATACAATTTCTTCATAGGCATCACGCTAATCTTCAGTTTTCCGCAAAACTATGAGGGAGCAGAAGTTCGGGCAAATGTATGTTTGTTTTCTTTAGTCTGAAAGCAGGGTATATAGCTTTGTTGAAAAACAGTTTTTGTATTTTAAATACAAAAATCAAAACATTGTTTGTTCGGATATATGTTGTTTCTACAAATTGTAATACAACAAACAGACATACTACATATAATGATATGTATGTTGTTTTTACAAATTATAATACAACACTCACACATACTATACATAATGATATACAAAGTATATTGATATGTAAAAATTGTTGCTTTTCAGACAAAGCAAATAAGCAAAGCAAATATACAAAGTATATTGATATGTAAAAATTGTTGCTTTTCAGACAAAGCAGACAAAATTCTCATAAAGTTGAATTTGTTAGTTGTATGTAATGCCTCGGTTTGACTTAAGTCAAGTCATTGAAGATTAGGGTGATACCTATGAAACAATTTTAATGTTTATCACACAAATTATTAAACTTTTTGGATAGCTCTTTGTAGCTACACAGTAAAAAGTTGGAGTTTAATTTTAAAACTTGAAACTTGAATCGGTGTTAATTCTAAACTCCTTTGGAATTAAATTGGAAATTAATTCCGAAGAAGTTTATATCTGAAACCGCGTGGTGTAAATTGAAATACTTGTGGGAATTGTTTTAACACCAAGAGAAGCATAAAAGTATACCCTAATGGAATAGATTTAATTCTTTTTGTATTTGTTATATATACACACCTGCTCGGCATTAAAATTAAACTAAAACTTTTTACTGTGTAACTAAAGCAGCATTTCTTTTTTTTATTAAGTGAGTTAAAATATTGTAAGCTTATAAAAATATTTTTGTAAAACAATGCTAAGTATATCGCTAAAAGGAATTTTAATACAATCGCCAACCAACTAAAAAAACTTTGAAATGAGATATTAATTTTTTAAATCGGTCTACGCATTTAATAATTACAACTTTTTCAATGGTATGTATTTCTAAAAAATTAAAAAATACAAATTTTAAGCACCGATAAAAAGCAAACTACAACGAATTTAAGAAAAATAAAAACTACTAGTTTTTCCTACTAACTAGGAGATGCACATCTCAATGTTGCTTTTAAAACAACCTTGTATCGAAAATAAAATTTCAAAGCTATTACTTTTTGCATTTTTTTGATTTCACGCAGTTATCATCATTGGCTGTAAGTAGGAAAAAGTGTACAAATACTTGTATAAAATACATACTTGTAGACTTTTATTCCATTTGACAGCTTATAATGTTAAACATAATGTTTAACAAGCATTTCCTCCTTGAAAAAATTAAACGAAAATTGCAGGCTCAGACTCATTAGCATAAAAAATAAATAAAAATGGAAAGACTACAAATATATTTACAAGAAACTCATTACTGAAAATTACAGTTGAATGGTAAAATTTACAAGAAAAATAAATAAACATTTACAAAAAAAAGAGAACAAATAAATAATTTATTTATTTAAGGAAATGCTTAAGAATGAAAAATTCAATGCAAAGGAAAAATCATATATAAAATGTATTTTATTGTTTTTCTATTTTTTATAAAATTTTGTTGAACTTTTTGTACAGTCAATGCAGGAACCAAAGCGTACAAAATGAAAATTAATTTGTCTCCTTTCTCGGTATTATTAGGAATTTCCTAATAATGTATAACTACACTGTGATGATATAAGATCCAATGGCCACATAAATAAGTTTCATATGATGATTGGTAAAATTAACATTCACAAATTTTTCGATTTATTGAAAAAAGACAAAAATCAAGCATACAGGTCAAAAAACTTAGCTTTATGTGTCAAACAAAAAAATACACCGAAGTAGGGTTTGTTGGAAACATACTCTATTATAAAAATTGGATTGTATTAATTTTTAAAAATCGTTAGCATTTTTTTGAGTATAAATGCAAAAATGCACTCGGCTCCTTATTGAGTCCTAAGAAAAAATGACTATTTTCTCATGCAGTAAATGCAGCCTGTTCAAAGAAATATGCAAGGCTAACAAAACAGTTCCTTTGTTTACATACAAAAATCGTTAACGATATAGAAAGGAAAATATATTTCATAGAATTGAAATCCTGACTGATCAAATGGGTTTATTTTATGTTTGAATATTTAGGACCTACAATAATGTACCCAATGATTTCAATACATTTTACCATTGAAGCATTATATTTATTACATTAAAAAGTCATATTAATATAAATTTTCTTTCAGCACTTATATGCAATATGACCTTTTCCATTTTTTTATTTAAAATTGCTGAAAACTATTTTCATTTGCAAAAATAGCTTAAGTTGGAGAATCAAAGAAGTCCTTTATATAATAAAGAGATAATTGATGAAATAAAATACTCTAACCCTTTCTTAATTTTGTTTTTTTGTTAACGTACATACTGAAATTTAGAGCAATAAAAGTTACTAATTTATTGCAAATTACCCAATTGGCAAATAGATGCCAATTGCCCTTAAGAGACATATCCCGTTACTCGTTAAAACATGCCTTATCCCAGATCTAGTAAAATTTTAAACTGCTGTAGATGAAGCAGTACAGAAATGGCCCCAAATAATGTCAATCGAGGACATATCACTAAACTGGTTGAAGTAGGTACAAAAATGATATTAGTAAGATTGTATTCATTGGAAACTAAAGATGGGCACTTGAGCATAATTTTGCGTGATTCACGCGTAGATGAAAGCGATTTGTACTTACGTGAACGTGAGTGAGGTTGAGTAGAAAACAATTATTCGTTAGGGAGGGTGAATGAAAGCGCTTGAGTGAGTCGACATTTATCAAACATTTAAAAAAATGCGAAAACTTAAAAAACTCAAAAAAATTTAAAAAATTGCAAAAATCCCGGAAATTGAAAAAAAACGGCCACAATTGAAAAAAAGTAACTAAAAATTAAAAAAAAAAAAAATCCCAAAATTTCTTAAATTAATAAAAAAAAATCGGTAAAATTAAAAATATCGCACAAACTTGGGAAAAGTCGCCAAAATTAGCGTTCGGCGCGTTGTAGCGAAAACAGACCAGTGCCTCTGGTGGGAATCGAACCCACGACCCCCGCACTGATAAGCCAGCACGCTACCAACTAGCCTACCGGGACGCACAAATTTAAAATAAAATTGCCAAAATTGAAAAAATTGCCGATATTGAAAAAAATCGCTGTAACGTGTCACAAAAAGTACATTCTCCGTATGATTCTCCGTCACATCCGCTAAGGTTAGTTTCTTGATACGTTCCTTAAGGTCGGCTAAGTGAAAATGTATTGGCCCATGTAAAAAAATAAAAAAAAATATAATTTGTAGCTAGGACAAGAACAGGAATGCATAAACCATTTAAAAAATACTTAAACTTGGGAAAAATAAATGAATATACTAAAGTTACACTTTAGCGAATGTTATAACAATTTAATTAATTTTTTTTTTCTTTATTCATTATATACCGAAAAAATTATTGTCAATAAATTTTCAATAAAATTTTTGTTTATTTTAATTTATTAAAAATATTTCTATAATTGAAAATAAAATCACTAACATTTTAAGACCAGATTTGCAATCTGAAGATAAAAATCTATAATCATCATCTTTTTTTAAATAAAAGCAAACAAAAATTGCTAAAATTTCTATGCGAAGAAAACATGAACAAATTTTAATAAAAATCTATTTTGTGTTTAACTTTGACGACCAATGGTATATATTTGTCACATATTTTGTTAGTTTCCCTGGAGGAGATGGAACGAATCAATTCCAAATATCTCAATGTATCTTGCAGCTTGAAGGACTGGCCCACCAAAAGTTCGATCACTTATGTCCAATAACGTCCGAAAAAATATATACCAAATATGATGAAAAAAATATTCATATTTTTTAGCTTTTCTGAAGACTACACATGACACTAGGAAAAATCGTTTAAAAACTATAACTAGAACAACAAAAAATAAAATGGAACACATATCAACAATTCGTCGTCAAAGGGTTAATGTGTTGCTGTCTTTGAAAATGACATATGTAGAGTAGAGAGTTTATAGAGTTAAGTACGGAGGGCTTAAATATGGCAACACCGTAACTGCGAGAGATAATACTTCTTACAATAGCTGTTGCGCGGAATTTGATGGAAACTTGATAAACTCGTTGATGGTTTTTAGTTAATACCTGAATTATCTTGTTTTACTTGGGTGGGTGTCCACAGAAAAAACTAAAAACGGGTTTTAATTAAAAAATTTATTGAATCGATTAATATTTTAATTGATTTTGCACCTACCATGGCAATGATAATATCAATTTAAACTTTTATTGAATATTAAGAAGCAAAAATTTTATGATTAACTATCTATCTATCATTTATGATACTCACAAAAAAAAGTGTGTGTACGACAAGTTTATATATGTGTATTTGATAACGATGTGTCTGTTTGTGTGTGTGCTTGTTTTGATTGTATACTTCAAACGCATTTGGTATGTTATATCAAAACTTTTCTATGTAACCATTTAGTTTATGAAAAAATTATTTGAGAATTATGTTTAAAATATGTATTGATATATTTAAAAGTCAACTAAAATATTATTTGATTTAATTAAATATTTGCTTAGAACCAAATCTAATTCAAATCCAATCTATAATTAGATATTTTGGGTTGATTATTTTTTCTGTCTAAGTGATATGGGAACAGCGAGTAAAATGAAATTTTTGTGTGCAGCAAAAACTGTAGCATTGAAATTTTTGTAAGTTCCATCGACCTGCAAATACATTTTGTATACAAATACACCAAATACTAAAGCATATTATGCTTATTAAATTATTTTATTTTGACATTTTTATTTATTTTTTATTATTTTTATTATTTTTATAATTTTTTATTTAAATATCATTTTTTTTTATTATTATTATTTTTTGTAGGACATATCCGTTGATTATAATGAAGTTGACTTGGGAGGTTCTGGTGTGGTATGTTTTTAATTCTATACATTGTTTTACACAATTTTTATTTTTTTTTTTTTTCATTCAAATTCTTTTTTTATTATATTTTTTACATTGTTTAAATTATCGCTAGTTACCTGCTGATGTTGCATCTGGTGATATATTCGACGAAAGCTTCTGGGGGGATGATGTAAGTAAAAATGATTTATTATATTTTGTTACTAACAATGTGGTTTTTCTACTAATCTTGGGGTATATTCATTAATATTCTATGTTTTCTATTAACATTGTAACATATCGACCAAATTATCATAGCAATAATAAAATATCAAATTTATGTTAGAGTCTAAATCCATTTAAAATGGGATTTTGATAGATTTCGACCGAAATCTAATAAAAATTTGGAATTTCAAACAGATTTCCCATACAAAATAAAATCCCAATTTAGTTGAAATTTCAGAAAAATCTAACCGAAATCTAACTAGTTGTGCAGAAATACAAAATACAGAACTTTGATTTCTTTCTATTTGCAGAAAATTAGGGTTTTTGCTAAAAATTATGTAAACATTAATTAGCTGTTTATGAGATAAAATATAATAAAAATAATCATTTTTTTTAAATTTAATAAAACTAAAAAATAACAAACTAAATGGGTCTTTTTTCCATTGAAAGAAGTATTACAATCTGAATACGGCAATTTTTGTTTTTTTTTCGATCCAGAAAAACCGACAAGACCTTTTCCAAAACATTGAATATTTTGCATTAAACTGATCATCACTATATAAAAATAATTTCATTAGCAAAGCTAACATTGTATATTTCATAATGATCATACATTTGGTGTTTGGAAAATTTTTTAGTTATGGGGTTACCAGCAAAACTTTGGTAATGGGTGCGATAAAGTAATGCATTACCTTGTAATACATACGACTTACCTATATCATTCCAACAAAAAGTAAGGAGTTACCAATAATGAGTTAAATAATGCATTACTTTGTAATGGCCGTTCCATACCTTCAGCGCTATTTCGATACATAAAGTAATGAGTTACCAATAATTGTGTACTCATGGATACATCATTACCTTTTACATTATTTCGAAACATAAAATAGTGACTTGCCGATCATCAAATACATAATGCTAGAAATATAAACACAAAGTAGTATTTGAAATATTTTTTGGAAAATCAATGTTTAGACATATTACTTTGTGATTTTTTGTAAGCATGAGGGTAAGTTTTATATTTTTCAAATCACAAACGGAAACTCGTAGCACAACAATTCATTATACGCGACTATAGCTCAGTGGGGAGAGTTCTCGCCTAACAACCAAAACCAGCGACACCACGATATTTATTTAATTAAAAAAATGATACTAATAATGTTTTTTAATCATTTTTTTTTATGAAAATCTATTTATAGACTCATTACTTTTTCGAACGCTGTTACCATATACATAAGTACCCAGTTACTTTATCCCCTACTAGGTAATGAGTCCACACATTATGCTGAAAATCGGCATTTGACTGCAAAGTTCGAAGGTCGATTAAAAAACAAATCGAACCAACATAAACAAACGCCGCGATACGGGTCTTCTAATTTAGCCTCTATTTTCACCCCTCATTCTCAGAATCGACCTAACTTTTGCTTACCTGAATTTGTTCCACAGTGTAATCGAAGTCCAATCAGCTGTGAAATGCGTTAATGTAAACGTTTCTGATTTCGAATTGAATTTCAAACTGAAATCTACTGAAAATTTTTATAATGTAAATTCGCTAAAATAGAACATTGTAATTACAACAAATATGTAGAATAAATGACGTAGACTTAATACCAGAACATGCAAATTTTAGTAAAATAAACTTTCTTCTGCTATACCACGGTTTATAAAGATAAATTTACTGTTTTAATTACACGAAGAGAATTTCTTAGAGGAGAGTAAATGAAATTTCTTCACTGAAATAATGTAGTTTTCTTCAGAATGTAAATGAAAAATTTTTGAAACTTTGTGAAAAAGTTTCATAGCTACTTTTAATGAAACTTTTTCGTTAGTAGTATGCAATTTTCAATAAGTAATATGACATTTTTCATTAAATTTAATGAAATAACGCATTAGTTTAATAAAAAGTTTTAATAGATGAATTCCAGTGACAATTTATGAATCGAATTCAAAAACTTGTTGATATCATGCAGATTATTCTCTCAGTGGATGTGTTAATAATGAAGAATTAATAAAGAGTTTTATTAAAAACAAGCTTAAAGTTCCGTTAATACACTAATAGAAAAAGTTATTAAATATTTTTGGTGAAACTACTAAAAATAAGTTCAAAATGAAGTTAAATTAAAAATTTCTATAGTTATCACGTTTTTATTTTTTTTTGCTAAATATTATTAAAATATGGTGAGATGAGTTTCAGCCATTTCAGGGGTGCCGCTAGCTTCTACTCTTCTCCCTCTCTTTTTCTTATCTTTATTAATGATCTCATTGGTCAAACTTTCAACCCTATCTACTTTTTGCAGATGATTCGCAAAGATATTTTGTTTACCCTATTCTCAGGCTCAAAGAAAAATGCGGACGGAAACAAAATTTTTTTCAATGCAGTTGTTGTATTGATTTTTCTTTTGTTATTAATTTTAATGAAATTTTATATATTTTATTAACTCTTTCTTTAGTATTTATCTCTTAATTAAGACTATGTATCTGTTTCACTCACCAGCAACCTTAAACGGCTAAAATTCACAATTTACAATTGCATTTACTCTAAAAGTGTCCATTTTTATTCGCGTTTATAATTACGCTAAAATTATGAGTCTATGTTAGTTTAGAAAAAACAGCGGAAATTTTAATACAATTTCGTTTTGATGATTCCCTTGCACCAAAGCTGTTCATTAAGGAGAGATGTAGGAGTGTGCTTTCATGGTAGGCTACACTGCATTTATTGTAATTGGCGAAAGTTTACCATTTTTGAACCAAACCTATTGTACATATTTTCAAAGAAACTGTTATCGATGGTGAATGTACCCTAGGTTCAATCACTCCCACATAACCATAACTTTTTTACACTTTTCCAAACCTTTTTACAAAAACCCAATCGGAATTTTTTTATTGAAGTCCACAGAACATCATACTAGAATATATATTTTTAATGCACCAATTAAAAATGTTACCGAAGAATATACTTACTTTCATATATATTATTTAATAGTGTCCGACCGAACAGTTCGACCAAAAAACTATATTTTGTCGGTTTTTTCATATCTACAGGCAATGATGACAAATTTTGGTATTGGAAACATGTTTGTTGAGCCGACTTAATTCGATTTTGTGTATAAAATTTATGAGAAAAGCCGAAGTTTAGCTATAAAGTTAAAAGTTCGGCCGCCGAACTATTTTCAATTTGGCCGTACTTTCTGAGGCCGAACAGTGAATTCATTGCTTAACTACAGCTTTTCTTCAAATTTGACTCTCAAAATAGCATCTAATCAGCCCAATAAACATTTTTCCATCCGCCATATTTGTCCATAATGCTTTAAAATGCCGAATACAGAGCAAATGCATTTTCTGGCCGAACTGTTCGGTCGGACACTATTATTTCAACACCTCTAAAAAAACAAAAATGTGCCTGTCCTAGACAGCCTGTATAGTAAACCCCTTAAACTTGGAGGTATAAAACTTGATAAAAAAAACAGAACAAACTTTAATTTAAGCTTTTTTTATTATCTCTCTTCAATTTATAGATAATAGAGGGTTGTGTATGTGCCCACTGGCGAAAGCATCCCCTTCTACCCTATCTAACAAACTGAATTAAAATTGTCATCACCAGTAGTGACTAGGGTTTAAACTTTTCTTTTTTTTCAATTATCAAGTTTGACCTATCCTAGCCTTATAGTACATAAAAAATATAAAGAAAGGCATTTATATTTTTTCGCGGTTATCAAAAAAGTTCACTCATATTCTTTATGAATTTACATTTTTTTTAAATTCCATTTTTTAACTATACAAAAAAATAATATTTTGCTTAAATTTTAAAGTACACACAGAGAAAAAAAGTGCCAACCGAATATAAAAGTGTATATTAATGGTAATAACTTATAAATTCAGTTAGTACAACGATATTTACATTAGAATACTGAATATTTTTGGTGTTTCAACTACAATTCATTTGAATTAACCGAACTTTGTTATGAAAACTAATGTTAATTTGAGCCAACCATCTGAAATTCATAATAACTTAATTTGAGTCGTAGTTAACAAATTTCTGTTGGCAAATACCTAAATTTTTCTCTGTGTGTAATTAGAGTATAAGGATGCCTATCGATCTTAAGGGACACACACGTTTTTAAATCTGACGTGTTTCGGGGATATGGGCATTAAAATGTGATCTCAAATTAATTTTTGTCATAGATGATGCCATTGAAAATCAAATGCTCACCTGTTTTTTAAAAAAGTGCAGTTTTTATGTTTTAGTTTTAAATGATTTTTTTTTGTTTTTTTACTCACTTTGTGTTATTTTTAGTTTTAATTGAAACGATGAATTATTCACTATCGCAACACATAAATAAACTTTAAAATAACACTGCTTAGTTTTAATATTCCGCTCACAGGTTGTTTTTTTTAATTGCAAATGTCATAGAACAAGTAGAAGGTCAATACGTCTGTGTACATTAAAAAATGTGTCTAACATAAACAAAAAATGTAATCCATAATTCGGGAATTCCATAAACTAAAAAAAGTTTAACAATAAAACAAAAAAAATCCCAGAAAAAATGGTTCGCGTTTTGGAGTTTTCTTACTATATTTGGTTTTTCACATTTACACAATCAGCGTTTTACACGTATACAATCAGAACATCAACAAAGAGACTACACACAGAAAACAGTTTCGTTGCTCCAACCGAATTTTTATAGTTACATGAACTATCTCCAAATTAGATTTGAAATTTGATTGTTGTGCCCAACTTTCGTTTTGAATAATCAAATCATTTTATTGTCCAAAACGAATTTGAAAATGGGTTATTTGATTCAATTGAATTTATTTGGTGGGGTTATCGAATTGTTTTAAATAATACACTGTTTCAAAGTAATTTTTTAAAATATTTTTAATCTTTTTTGTATTAAGAATGATACATACATTTTGTAAACAAATGATTTAACTCAATTGGCAAAATTTCTGATAAAATATGAGCATTTCGCTATCATATTCATAAGCTTTTTCTTGAAAAATTTACATTACTTTAATTTTCGTATAAAGAATCCGAGATTTTGATGTACTGAAAAGAGGTTTTTAACCGAACACCGATTTAGAATTTGAGGAATTTTTATAAATGAAAATACATTAAATTCGCAATATTTTCTAGAAAACAACTTTTTTTTATAAATTAAAATTTTGCAGAATCTGATTGTGAATAATAGTTTTGTTTTTTAAAGAAAAATCTTCAGACTCGTTTTTGGGATATGAATCAAATTCTGGGACATTTTTCATTAAAATAGCTTTAGGCAACTTTCCTGGAAAATCGTTAAATTTAAATGCATTTTGTACATAAGAAATGTATTATTTTATAAAAACATTATTTTTATTCTGATGGATTTCTTCAGTTTTAGAATAGCGGTATTGGTTTATCATGTCAAAACTGAAACCAATATGAACATTTTAAAACAAGGATACTATAGGTGTATTTGTCCAAATGTTTTACCGTGTTAAGTTTTCTAGTTTTGCAGCTCAACCCCTATACATATTCCCTACACCGTTATAAAACCTTTACGATACCAAAACAGAAATTTATAACGGTGTTGATTATATACCTTGAATTCGAACCGGAAACATAGCAGACTAAATACGTTAAAATTTGAGGGAAATTAGCCTTTATGGTATCCTGGTTTTAAAACTTTCATATCGTGTTAAGTCTCGACATAATAAACCAACACTGTTATTTCAAACTGAAACGGTAACCATCATTGGTTATTTGTGCTTTGGGAGTTGGGATCCACAAAAACTTCCGCAGATTAAAATGTATGTTTGCATCTTAAATAAAAAGCCTCTCACAGTTATATTAGTTTTTTGTTTTTATATATGTACATACATCGAGATTATTTTTATGTTATTTTCAATTTATAACGAGCTTTCAACCTCCGTATATTTACAAAAATAAAGCAAATCAAACATATTAGCTAGATTGATACTAGTATTTCGATCTGGCTAAAGATCTCATCAGAACCCGAAGTTTTAGAAAAGTTAGAGCCTCCATAATAGGCAGAACTTTAACAAAAAACCTATTAATAATCAATTTTGCTCCATTCTTGTCTTCTTAGTAATCAAGCACGTGGTTAGGTCTTTTCCTAACAAGCATCATGACGTTACTAAACTTTGAAGACCAAAAATGTTCTATTTATATAAAAAATTTTTAGTTTGTACTCTGGCTCAAGTAATATTTTTTACAGTTATATTAGCTTTTTGTTTTTATATACATACATCGAGATTATTTTTATGTTATTTTCAATTTATAACGAGCTTTCAACCTCCGTATATTTACAAAAATAAAGCAAATCAAACATATTAGCTAGGTTGATACTAGTATTTCGATCTGGCTAAAGATCTCATCAGAACCCGAAGTTTTAGAAAAGTTAGAGCCTCCATAATAGGCAGAACTTTAACAAAAAAACCTATTAATAATCAATTTTGCTCCATTCTTGTCTTCTTAGTAATCAAGCATGTGGTTAGGTCTTTTCCTAACAAGCATCATGACGTAACTAAACTTTGAAGACCAAAAATGTTCTATTTATATAAAAAATTTTTAGTTTGTACTCTGGCTCAAGTAATATTTTTTACAGTTATATTAGTTTTTTGTTTTTATATACATACATCGAGATTATTTTTATGTTATTTTCAATTTATAACGAGCTTTCAACCTCCGTATATTTACAAAAATAAAGCAAATCAAACATATTAGCTAGGTTGATACTAGTATTTCGATCTGGCTAAAGATCTCATCAGAACCCGAAGTTTTAGAAAAGTTAGAGCCTCCATAATAGGCAGAACTTTAACAAAAAACCTATTAATAATCAATTTTGCTCCATTCTTGTCTTCTTAGTAATCAAGCACGTGGTTAGGTCTTTTCCTAACAAGCATCATGACGTTACTAAACTTTGAAGACCAAAAATGTTCTATTTATATAAAAAAATTTTAGTTTGTACTCTGGCTCAAGTAATATTTTTTACAGTTATATTAGTTTTTTGTTTTTATATACATACATCGAGATTATTTTTATGTTATTTTCAATTTATAACGAGCTTTCAACCTCCGTATATTTACAGAAATAAAGCAAATCAAACATATTAGCTAGGTTGATACTAGTATTTCGATCTGGCTAAAGATCTCATCAGAACCCGAAGTTTTAGAAAAGTTAGAGCCTCCATAATAGGCAGAACTTTAACAAAAAACCTATTAATAATCAATTTTGCTCCATTCTTGTCTTCTTAGTAATCAAGCACGTGGTTAGGTCTTTTCCTAACAAGCATCATGACGTTACTAAACTTTGAAGACCAAAAATGTTCTATTTATATAAAAAATTTTTAGTTTGTACTCTGGCTCAAGTAATATTTTTTACAGTTATATTAGTTTTTTGTTTTTATATACATACATCGAGATTATTTTATGTTATTTTCAATTTATAACGAGCTTTCAACCTCCGTATATTTACAAAAATAAAGCAAATCAAACATATTAGCTAGGTTGATACTAGTATTTCGATCTGGCTAAAGATCTCATCAGAACCCGAAGTTTTAGAAAAGTTAGAGCCTCCATAATAGGCAGAACTTTAACAAAAAACCTATTAATAATCAATTTTGCTCCATTCTTGTCTTCTTAGTAATCAAGCACGTGGTTAGGTCTTTTCCTAACAAGCATCATGACGTTACTAAACTTTGAAGACCAAAAATGTTCTATTTATATAAAAAATTTTTAGTTTGTACTCTGGCTCAAGTAATATTTTTTACAGTTATATTAGTTTTTTGTTTTTATATACATACATCGAGATTATTTTTATGTTATTTTCAATTTATAACGAGCTTTCAACCTCCGTATATTTACAAAAATAAAGCAAATCAAACATATTAGCTAGGTTGATACTAGTATTTCGATCTGGCTAAAGATCTCATCAGAACCCGAAGTTTTAGAAAAGTTAGAGCCTCCATAATAGGCAGAACTTTAACAAAAAACCTATTAATAATCAATTTTGCTCCATTCTTGTCTTCTTAGTAATCAAGCACGTGGTTAGGTCTTTTCCTAACAAGCATCATGACGTTACTAAACTTTGAAGACCAAAAATGTTCTATTTATATAAAAAATTTTAGTTTGTACTCTGGCTCAAGTAATATTTTTTACAGTTATATTAGTTTTTTGTTTTTATATACATACATCGAGATTATTTTTATGTTATTTTCAATTTGGCTCTTTAACGTATTCATGAAAGTGCGTTAGATGACCTGTATAAAAGTTTCAGAATAGTTAATGCATCTTCGAATAGTATTTATTTTATACAAACTACCTTTGTGAAAATTCTGTGGCCAAATGGAATTGGCATGTCTATTTTTCCGGAAGTCCTGCCTAAATTCGTTTCAATTATCGCCTTCATAAGTAACATAAAATTTTTTTTGAAGTGCCCACAATATGTTTTATATTTAGAATTTAATTGTTTGTTTTTTTATAATTTTCTTTTTTAATTTTGTATGTACATATATTTTTTTGTAAAATTTTTTAATTTTTCAACGTTTAAATTTTTTATATTTATTTTTGACAATTGCTATGCTACTTTGTTCATTTATCATTTGAAACAAACTACTTATAGTTGAGAGTGTCGAAATCGTTTAAAAATAAAATTAATTTACAAATTTTTTGTTACAATCGAACATTTTAACACTATTTGACCAACAGTAGGTAGTAAATCCTTAATAAAATAATATGAATGATTTAAAATTCAAGTTTGATTGGAACTATTAGATTTTATTTTTCATAGCCAATTAGTCGGTTGAAATGTTAATTTTTTTGTTTTTAATATGATCGTTCCTATGGTATTCTTGTGACAAGATTTTTTTTGATCAATTTGGTTGGAAATACCTCCTTGATTTTTAAATTGAAATTTAATTAGTTGTAACAGTAAATGTATGTCATTAAAGCAAAAAATTGGTTGTAATCGTAATAATTATATGCTGGGAAATAAAATTGAATTGATGGAGAAGAATCTTGGGGGTCATGATAGTATTCCAACGAATTTATTCTCTGTGTGTAGAAAGCAAAAAATTTCATTTAGTTTCATGTAAACATAAAACGAAGCAGGATGATTGCTCTGTTTAATAAAATAGCTACACCGAGCACACGCAAATTTTATTCTTATTAGGCTATTTCACGAAATGTGGAATATAAAGGGGGGTAAGCGAACTTGAGAATTATTTCGTTTAAATGTTTTTAATGAATTGAAAGATAAATAAACGGTAAAGGTAAATAAAAATAATATAAATTACCATCGATTCACATTCGTAGCTGTTATACTTTGTGTAATTCCATTGTTTTTTATTTTCGTAAATTTTCGTGAAAATTAAATTTTTTTGTATTGGAATCCCATGAAGGGTTGGAGATAGAGGGTTAGTTTGTTCTAAAGAAATATTGTGGATACAAAAATAATGGGGGTCGCTCATACTTTTTACCTCCATAGGTGCGACTCACGAACTTTAACGCTCGTGCGGCACGCCAATTTTAACCGATCGAGCTCAATTTTTTTACAGATTTTTTTATCCTAACTTCACACAAAACTGCCCGTCGTTTTTGGAACAGATGCGTTTTAAATTTTCCATACATTGAGGGACCACCTTAGTATATATTATGCATGTGTTTTGGAGAAGGTTTTTTTTTTTGACTACGCACTTAATTAGTTAAAATACGTTGCGCAGTTATTTTAGTCCACTAATGCAACTTTAATGGTAATAATGTGAAAAAAAAACATTTAAATGTTTTTGTTTTAAAATTACCCGAAAAAGCGATTATTTTATTATTAATACAATATTTACCATCACGTGGTAATGTGTAAAAATGTTGCAAACATAAAAGTGTTAACCCCTAATGTATAATCAATTTTAAATATTTAAACAAAAAATATATTTTATAATTTATTTTTTATGAATTTAAATTTCTTAGAAAATTGTTTAAAAAAAAAAACACTAAGTTTATTTACTTATCGATGGTCATAAGTTGCCAATTAGTTTTTGAAATGATCACTTGAGTATGATGGAAAAGTCGTTTCGAACGCTTAATTAAGTTGCAATTTAATCGGTATTTACGAGTTATAAGCTTATGACCATCAATATGTGGAATTTTTTAATATATTATATTTTTATTCAAGTTGTTTTTATATTTCCAGTATATTCTACTTGAAAATTTTTGTTTACATAAAATAACTACCCGTTAAAAAAAAAATGAGTATGATACAACAAAGAAATGTCTCTAATGTTGTCCAATTAAAATACAATTTGATCCGAAAATTGTTGGATCTAATTGTGTATACGTGGATTATATTACATTGAGTTTGGAATAATTTGAAACGATTCAATAAAATTTGATATTATAAATTTTGAAGTTGATTTTAGATAAATTCAGTAGTTATTTCAATAAAAATTTTCGAGATGATATTAAAATTTTGAGTAGAATATTATGGATTTAAAAACATAAACGTCACTTTATTTTATATTTTTTTTTAAAGTTGCAGCTTAAAAATATATATATATATATATATATTTTTACATTTGTCAATACATTGTCTTGACACATTGTTTTAACCCCATATATTCATTTAATTCTTCCAATCCAATTATATATTGCCCGTCTAATAAGGTATGATATCACATATTGTAACATACAATTAAACATGCCGTTTAACCAAAAATTACAGTGGCAAGTAAAATTGTATCTTACTATACATGATGTCATACTTAACTATACTAAATTGTACAAAACTGGATCACATTATACAAGATTATATAATATTATTTGTACTCGGGTACCCATTTCTGCTTACATTTTGTTCTTAAATATGTATGCATATGAGGAATTTCAAAAACTTTCGTCCCTTTGGGGCAACATATTTAAAAAAAAAAAAAATTTTTTTTGTATGACATGAATAACCTTTTGTGTAGGTGTTAGCCAATGTTAAAGCATTCCTAATTCATCCGCGTTAATTACACTCTGCTACAAAAAAAAAATAAAACATTGCAATAACTTTGAAAGTGACCTAGTGTAGGTTGTTAATCTCGGTGAGTACATTTCTAAGCCGGTTTTAGAAGTCCCAATATACCCTCAAATTTTCCAGATAACGGCAAAAGTGTATTTTTTGCGACTGTCGAGTTCAAACATTTATAACACAATCATTTCTTAACCGATTTTGAATTTTTAAACGGTTTTAAAAAGGAAACTACCTCGTCTTTCCAAATATATATACTTTTCCTATATTGTTAATATAAATATGTAGAGAATTGCTTCATAACAACTAAATTTAGATTTTTTTTTAACTTTTTAAACTTCTGCGAGGGGTTTTTTCGAATTGTCTTTGAAAGCAACAACATTCTTAAAGTAGATGCTTTCCTAATTAAAATGAGATATCACTTGTTAAAATCGGTTGAAAATTGACAAAGATATGGTACTTTATCTGAATATGGAGATATTTAAATTCCTTAAATTATGTTTTTTGTTTTTAGTTTAAACATCACTGTTAAAGCTCGATTTTTCCTTTATTATTTATGTTTGAATATATAAATAAATTAAAAACTAATTATTTTGTAAATATATATTTGATCAAATTCAACTGTTGCCAAAGCCAGGATAGAACAATTAGAATTCTAGCTTAATGCCTAATTATAAAAGTGCGCTAAAATAAGGATATCATGATAAAAAATAATGCGTTAGTGAGAAGGAGAAATCCTCTCTGTATAGTGTAGTACGCCATCATCTTAAATAAGCATTCGTGTTTAGTCGCTTACTTAAAAGTATTGACAATTCTTTTTGGAATGCAAGGAGGTTATACAAAATTTCCTTGTTATAGTCGTGCAGAAGACCATTACAATTGTAAAAACTGGCCACCATGAAAACAATTCAAACTAGGTGAAAAAAATGTTGTCAACATTTCATTTAAAAAGTTAAAAAAAACTACAAATTTTAGTTGTTATGAAGAAAATCTCTACATATTTATATTAATAATATATGAAAGTATAAGTATATATATTTGGAAAGACGATGTAATTTTCATTTCAAAAACCGTTTAAAAACTCAAAATCGGTTGAAAAATTATTGAGTTATAAAAGTTTGAATTCGACAGTCGTAAAAAAATACACTTTTACCGTTATCTCCAAAATTTGGGGGTATATTGGAACTTCTAAAACTGGTTTCGTAATGTACTCACCGGGACTAACAACCTACACCAAGTCACTTTCAAAGTGATTTTTCTGTGTAGCACAGTGTTATTTATCTTTAATGGAGAACAGATTATGGCGGTTCAGAGTTTAAAGCAAATTAAAAATATTAAAATTTCAGTTTTTTGCTTGTACTTAAGTAAAGTAACATCAATTTAAAGATTTCATTATATTTAGCACATTTAAAAATATATATTACAGTAGCAAAATATATAAAAATACACAGAAAAAACTAAAAACGGGTTTCAATTAAAAATTTTATTGAATCAATTAATATTTTAATTGATTTTGCACCTACCACTGAAATGATAGTATGAACTAAAAAAATTTGCAGACAGTTTATTAAAACTCTTTCAATTAAAATAATAATAATATCAATAAAAAGAGTTATTGTTTTTCTTTACAACCTCAATTAAAAAGTTTAGTTAAATTGGTTAAAACTTAAATTGAAACTTGAGAAGAAAACAATGGTAATTTTAATTGAAAACTCGTATTTTTTTATTTTTGTTATATGGCCCCCATTAAATAAAAAAAGAAATGTAGGTTTGTAAATTAAATTGACATTTTATTTATAATAAAATTAAAGCTTTTTAATATAAAAATGTATTATAAGAAAACAAATAAAAGTAAAGACAAAATTTTTGTTTTGCTTGTCTTGTCTTGAACTTTTTCTTGTAATTGAATTGCTTTCTTAAAATCACACACAACTTTAAAATGATAGTTTAATGACACTTATACTTATTGAAAATTTAATTATTTATAAAAATAATAGTTCAATTGTCCTTTTTCGATAAGGTTTATTTAAATCCACATGTGCACTTTTATTACAACAGATAAAACACGAAACTAAATTAAGTTTTCGTGCGTACACGAATATCTCAACAAAAAGAGTGTTGCAAACTCTAGTGAAATAACTACGATTTTGCGTGTATTTGAAATCGGTAAACTATTCAACTTATTAAAAGTTAATCATTTGCGTTTTTTTTTTTTTTATTTTTAACAAATTAAATAATATAATGATATAACTAAACCTTTGTTTGATTATTTAATCTAAATAAAATAAAAAAAAAATAGTTTGCCAAATTTTTAAAAATTTTGTCTACATGTTGTCAACACTGTGTGGATATATTAGAAAATTCAATAAATTTTTTAATTGAATCAATTAAAAAAATTGTTTAAATTGCCATTGATATTCAAACAATCGATTAATTAGTTATTTTTGGGCTATAATTTTTTCTGTGTACACAAAAAAAAATTTTTTTTTTCTTATACTAGAACCTAAAACATACTTAATCCAGCGGCGTTAATCTGTTATCTTTAACGGCGCAAAAACTATGGCGGTTTTAAGTTAAAGCAAATTAAAAATATTATAAATAGAGCTTTTGCTTTGATTTACTTAAAATTTATAGATCTCATTGTATTTATCACATTTTAAAATTTATTTGACCAAAAAATATAAAAATATTAGAACTTAAAAAAAACAGCGATTATTTTGAAAATCACGCATTTTTTGCCGGCTTTATGATATTTAATTGGGTAACTTATTTGCAGGAAAACTAAAAATTTTATATAACGATGCTTTTTAAGGTTATGAAAATATTGTTTGCTCTATACAATTTTTTAGTCCTTGAAATTTATTGATGCCTTTATTAGTAAGGTCATTAAATATTTTATTTGATGTAGATACGTTACAGCTGAATTGATATAGCGCTTTAGTTGTTAGAGAGCAAAACGTGTCTGGGAAAAATCGCCGCTATGAATAAAAAAAAATGTATGTTTTTGCACTTTATCTTATTATTCCGTCGTAAAGATTCACTTCAGATACATAACTATGATCATAACTATGATCATGTCATGTTTTTTTATAAAAAAAAATTACAGTATTTATTTATTTTTGATATTTATAATAATTAAAATTGTTACTATTTCAATAATAAAATTTCGCAAAATTTTTAAAAAGTTAATAAAATTGTTGTTTTTAACCGGTTAACTGGTGTTGCCGCAAATTCTGCAGTCAAAAAACTTTTTAACTAAATTCACCCAAGAATTATATTTATGTGAAATATAATGGTACTTTAATATTTTATGATATTATAAGATCGTGTCTTTTATTTGCCATAACAATTTTAGTTTAAACTATTTGTTCAAAAGTTATGGTAAACTTTGTAAAATTTGTTTTTCATATTTTTAAATTAATAGACAGACCACAGAGTAAGAGGTTAGAAATTCAAAAATTACTTTTTGACTCCGATATGCTGTTCCCAAAGAAACTCAGTCTACGCTATACGCTGACCATTTCAAATATACTTGTGAATTTCGAACGCAAAAAACATACTTTTTCCAAAAATTTACGTCAATTCCTTTATAATATTCATGTTCCATTATTGGTGTGCATAAGGGGTTCCACAAAACATATATATATTTTTTTTTAAATATTTATTTGGGTGTAAAACTACGTCTCCCAAAAATTTAGGATAATCGGACATCGGGAAGACGTGCCGCATCGGGAAAAATATAACTTTTTGTATATTTCAAGACCAAAATTCGAAATGTATTGAAATTATTTACTACAAAAACATTATTGTATTCTCTTATTTCCAGGAAGCACAGGTAAAAAGTATTTTTCAGCTAGAGTTTTGCTAACACGTATCAAACTATTTCTATAAAGATCAAACTTCTTAAATACTGTGTTCAAATCTCCAACTTCAAAGTTCTAAATTTTTTTAAGCAACTTCAGAAAAATCAAAGATTGGACTACAGCGTTTTATTAGGAACATGTTAATGATAAAAAGCTGCAAAAATTGAAGGAATTCATTTTTACTTTAGCTACGGCAACGAATTTATTTCTGCGGATTTCGAGGAAAAATCGATTTGTGTCACATACTTGGCTTCTAAGCCATTTTTTTGTCTTGTTTCTTTAAGTATCAAAAGCTTTTTTACGCAGGTTAACAGAACGATATTTCATATACTTCTAAATGTGTAAAAATTGAAGATACATTAAATTGCCCATGCCTAAATTTCAAATGCCAAATTTTTTTACATAATAATAAAACAGATTTTTTTTGACCGATATTTACATGATATTATTTTGTTGAGTCTTAAAATAATAGATATTTTTGATTTAATTCCAAAACATTAACACCTACATGCTATTGTGGTCTATTTTATACTACAGCTAAATGCTATTGTGGTCTATTTAATACTACAGTTAAATATATTTGTTTTCATCATGGGATCACTTATACTCCAACAGCATCTAAATAAAGAGTATTTTTTTCAGACCTTGCAAACTAATTTAAAGTAGTTTCATAGATATCCTCCCAGAAATATCTGTTATATTAATATATTAACAAAAAAATAAAATTCTCTAAAATTGAGTTTTGACCTAACTTTTTTTTATGAGTGTAGTTGAAGTCGAGTAAGCAAAACATCAGATGAAAAATAGTTCATATCTGAGGTTCGTGGAAATATTAGATTACAAAGATGCGTTTGTTGAAGATAATTTTAATAAATTTCGAATTTTGGGCTTGAATTTCTTGAACGGCATCAGTTGCCCTGTGAATTTGTAATAATTCGTGTGTTTTTGAACCGGTTTAAGTTTTTATTGCTTTATTACAAAGACAATTCACTCCTATTCATGCTTATTTAATGCTTTTAATTAAAATTCATCTTAAAATATCAAAATTTTTGAGAAATACTGATTAATACTGATTTAAATAAAGATTGTAACTGGTCTCGTCTCGCGAAAATTTCTTGCAAAATGTAAAGTTATGCTCTTTTCGGGACACATATGCTGTCAACTTAATATTTTCTTAAATGGGGGAGCGTATTGAGTCGGGTAATAATTATAAAACGCTTGGCTTCTATATTGATAATACATTAGATTTTTCCCGGCATATTAACTCCGTTATATCCAAGGTGTCTTGGACATTACGAAGGTTATATAACATGAGTTGCTATTTGCCACCTATGGTAAGGCGACGAGTAGGATTAGTTCTTCGGCCTCCCTTGTTTTTATATAGTTTAGAAATGTATAGGTGTACTTCTGGGGATAATATAGCTAGACTTAAAGTATATTTTAACAGGGTAGTTAGATACATTTTTAGTCTTAAAATACGAGATCATGTATCGGCTTTTAGAATGCAATTATTGGGATACGACTTTGATGATTACATAAGCTCCCGTCAGAAAAAATTTTTTTTTTTAATTATTAAGTACAATTGCCCTTCGTACTTAGCTGACAAATTTGTCTTCGGAATTTCCACAAGATCAAGTTCGATCGTTTATTCAATGCATTCAACTCTCACTATGGATAGGTCATTTGTGGTAAAAGTGGTGAGAT
>CM037853.1:58233722-58255624 GCA_021234595.1 Delia radicum
GAACAAGTTATGGCCGTTCAAAGTTTAAAGCAAACTAAAAATATTAAAATTTCAGTTTTTGCTTGTAAAGGGTCCGCCATCTAATTTTTTTTCAACTAGAGCTTATTTCGTGAATGGTAACACTTAGCTCATGTCTGATTTGACAGATAATTAATTTTATCCTTCCGCTCAACGAATATGGTCCGTATGTTCGTTATCTTGTGAAAACAGTGAAAGAAACTGGCATCCTCATCGATAAACCAAAGCGTGAAAAGCCAAAAACTGTGCATACACCCGAGAATATTGCTGCTGTGGCAGAAAGTGTGCATGAAGCGCCATCAACATCAATTCACCGTTGTGCTCAACAATTGAACATTTCGGAGACATCATTGAGACGAATTTTGCATAAAGACCTTGGTATGACGCCATACAAAGTCCAATTGGTTCAAGAGTTCAAAAAAAAAGTTATTTGGCGGACCCTTTACTTAATTAAAGTAACATCAATTAAAAGATTTCATTATATTTAGCACATTTAAAAATATATATTACAGCAGCGAAATATATAAAAATACACTAAAAAAATTATTTTTTTTTTCTTATACTAGAACCAAAAGCTTACTTAATCCAGCGGCGTTAATCTGTTATCTTTAACGGCGCAAAAATTATGGCGGTTTTAAGTTCAAAGCAAATTAAAAATATTATAAATACAGCTTTTGCTTCGATTTACTTAAAATTTATAGATCTCATTGTATTTAGCACATTTTAAAATTTATTTTACCAAAAAATATAAAAATATTAGAACTTAAAAAAAACAGCGATTATTTTGAAAATCAAGCATTTTTTTGCCGGCTTTATGATATTTAATTGGGTAACTTATTTGCAGGAACTTTGAATTCGCAAAACTAAAAATGTTATATAACGATGCTTTTTAAGGTTATGAAAATATTGTTTGCTCTATAAAATTTTTTAGTCCTTAAAATTTATTGATGCCTTTAGATTTTTGTAGTAAGGTCATGAAAATATTATATTTGATGTAGATACGTGAATTGATATAGCGCTTTAGTTGTCACAGAGCAAAACGTGTCTGGGAAACACCGCCGCTGTACCCGCTATTAATGAAAAAACTTTTATATTTTTGCACTTTATCTTTTTATTAAGTAGTAAAGATTAGGGTATTCAATCGGTTAACCGTTACTCGATTAATCGATGAAATGATGTCGAACAATTGTTCGAGTAATTCGAAGTGGCCAATTTCGAGTAAAGAATAAGTCGAACAATTTTGGTCGATGAATCGAGTAACTCGAATAATTTAAAAATATGAACTATTTTATATTTTTTTAATATTTTGTATAAAATAATGTGACTGTTATAGTGAATATTTAAATGTTAAGTGTATTTTTATATTAAGTGAGCACTGTTAAAGAAATTATATTACGAAAAACGAAGAACTTAATGCGAAAAACTCCCATATCGAAGAAACTTGGATATTTTTTAAAGAAACAAGTTCTAAGACTGGGGTGTTTAAGATTATTGGTGCGGATTTGAGAGTTAAAAGTGGGATCAAACATTAATTTTTTTTTTTAATTTAGTTGCCATTTGATCTAAAGAAACTACATATAAATACTATATTTTCAAAAATGAATTTTAAAATGTCATTTACTAAGAACTTTTTGTTGGTCCCTTTTATGTCGTTGTAACAAGCCAATTTTAGAAGCCCTATATGGAAATTCATAGCGGTCCTACGCAAAATTTCGACATATTAAAATTTACATATAGAAGTAATCAAGTTTACATTAATATGATGAAAATCTTCTTAAATATTCATGAAAATTGTTTCAAAACTTCTTTATAATTTTTTTAGAAAAATTACATATCTCAAAATCCCAAAATGATAGGACAAAATGGACTATTTTTTCGTTTAGTACTAACACACTAATATAACAAAACTGTGTCAAGTCTGAGTGAAATTACAAAACGATCACCTTACAAATATTTTTATAAACCAGTTTAATACATATTTATGAACCAGTTATATTGAAAGAAAATCAATGAAGATTTCAACATATTTATAAAGAATTTCATTGATATAATAACGCTTTTGCTTTGAGTGTACTGATACAAAACTGTCGCAATAATAAATGATCTTAGCAAATGTTTTTCTCTTTTAGATATACTTTTTACTAAAATTTTTAATTAATTTGTTAATTTTTATATATATGTTATATTAGTACTAATAAAATATAAAAACTTACAAAAATGTGAGTTTTTGGAAAATAAATTTAAAGTATTAAAATTGTTCGAGTTACTCGAGTTATTCGAGCAATTTTAAAATCTTACTCGCCTACTCGAGTAAATTAAAAACCTCAAAATCGAGTTACTCGATTACTCGAACAAAAGCAAACCCGAGTAAATTGAATACCCTAGTAAAGATTCACTCCAGATATATAACTATGATCATAACTACACTCAAATAAAAAAGTTTGTAAAGTCAGCAAAAATTTTTGCTGAGTCAGCAAAATTTTAGTCAGGAGGGTGCTAGCAAACAAATTCTTTTGCTGAAAATCAGCGAGCTGATTTTTAGCAACAAAATTAGTAGATTCAGCAAAAGTTTTGCTAACACTTATTGGATTAGAAATACAAAGCCTTGCTAAAAATTAATAAATTTTTTGCTGAATTTTAGTAGAGTGAAAAAAACGCAAAAAAATTGTAATTTAGTTAATATATTTGCTGAAAATCATAAAACATATTTTTGTGATTCTTTTAAAAATAATTTACAATAATTACG
Source organism: Delia radicum (assembly GCA_021234595.1). Lineage (NCBI taxonomy): Eukaryota > Metazoa > Arthropoda > Insecta > Diptera > Anthomyiidae > Delia > Delia radicum. The sequence continues at coordinate 58,236,487 of CM037853.1, forward strand.
AAATATAAAAATTTCCATTTTCCCACATTGACGACATGAATTAATTTAATATCTGAAAATATATAGAAATAAATATATATAACATAACAAAAATTTTCTTTCAACTACTTACATCAGTGGTTGTCGAAATGATGCTTTCTTTTAAATGACGCAACTGCCGAAGAGAATTAAGGAAACGAAACGAAAAAAATAAACAAAAACAAACAAAACGAAAAAAAACAACACTTTTTTTGCAATAAGAAAAAGGAACCATAAAAATCTACCTAAGATGTGTGTCTTTATCTTTCGCTTTACTCTGTCTAGATGTCTGTATATGTTTGTTTGTTTGCAATTTGACCACACTAGATTATAAATCTATAAACATTTAGTTTAGAAATACATATTAAATTTAAATATTTTATTTTGTCTTTTATTTAATTAAAAGACAATTATTTTCATAAGCCGGTGACAACTCAAAATTAAAGTTGTTTTAATCCTCAATTTTGTTTTATGTATGAAAACCAGATACAAAAGTCTTCCATGGTTGATTTTTTTATTCATTTCCTCTTCTCTACTACATCTTGACATGCCGCGACATCTGCTTCATTCTGCGTATATCTTTCAATCTGGTTGTCGTCCACACTATTAATGTGCTTATCAGCACAATTTTTTTTAGCAAAATTAATTAGTAAAACATTAGTATATTAGTAAAGCATTAGTATAAAACAGTTAAGTGCTGAATAAGTATAACAAAAATTTTAGCTGAAAACACGATTTTAGCAAAAAAATTTGCTGAAAAATAGTATATCTGATTTACAAGACATTTTACTAACTTTTGTACTAACTTATTTTTTTGAGTGTATGATCATGTCATGTTTTTTATCAAAAAAATAAAAAATAAATACAGTATTTATTTATTTTTGATAATTATAATAGTTAAAATTATTACAATTACAATAATAAAATTTCGCAAAATTTTTAAAAAGGTTAATGAAATTTTTGTTTTTACCCGGTTAACTATTCTGCGGCAGTCAAAAAACTTTTTAACTACATTCACACAAGATTTATATTTAAGTGAAATATAATGGTACTTTGATATTTTATGATATTATAAGTTCGTGTCTTTTATTTGCCATAACAATTTTAGTTTAAACTATTTGTTCAAAAGTTGTGGTAAACTTAAAATTGGTGTGGTCAACGTAAAATTAGTTTTCCATATTTTTTAATTAATAGACAGATCACAGATTAAGAGGTTAGAAATTTAAAAATTTCTTTTTGACTCCGATATGCTATTTTCAAAAGAAACTCCGTTCACGCTATACGCTAGAATAAATAAAATTTTCTAAAATTGAGTTTTGAACTAACTTTTTTTCAGATGAAAAATGTCTGAGTTTTGTGGAAATATTAGATTACAAAGATGCGTTTGTAGAAGATAATTTTAATAGATTTCGAATTTTGGGCTTGAATTTCTTGAATTTGTAATAATTCGGGTGTTTTTGAACCGATTTAAGTTTTTATTGCTTTATTACAAAGACAATTCAAATTCATCTTAAAATATCAAAATTTTTAAGAAAATTTATAAAACGTCATATAGTTTCTTGTAGTCCGTTTTTCAAGTTTCAAGGCCGATGCGGCACGTTTTCCCTATATCAGATTATCCTAATTTTTTTGGGGCACGTAGATTTGCACCCAAATAAATACGTCCAGGAAGAGCCCGGTCAATATATATAAACTTTTTTCCTCCATGCAAGCATGCAGTACACAGACATCAACTTGGTAAAGTGTGTTTTTACATAGGTATAAAACTTTAAGTTGGCAACACTTTTTAACTGGCGGCCATTTTGTCAGCTGTCAAGTGATTTATGTTTAGTTTGGTTTGGCATTTCAACATGAATAGACGGACCCCTGAATAACGCTTCCAAATTGTGCAAATCTATTTTGGAAATCATGGTTCCATTCGAATTACGTATCTCGCTTTCATAATCGAATTTTGTTTAACGATGAAGCTCACTTTTTGATGGATACGTCCATTAACAAAACTGCTGTATTTGGAGTGATGATAATCCTCAAGTGTATGTTGAGACAACATTACATTCATTAAAACTGCCTGTTTGGTGTGCTTTATGGGCTGGTGGAATCATTGGTCCGTAATTCTTTAAAAACGATGCTGGTCAGAACGTTACTGTCATTGGTGACCTTTATAGAGCCATTTTACTGACTTTTTCGTTCATCAATTGAACAACCATGATGTGCAGGAGCTGTGGATTCCACAAGAAGGCGCAACATGTCACACAGCTCGTGACACAATTGATTTATTAAAGAAACGTTTGGTAACCGCATAGTTTCATGTTTTAACGCCGCAGGACTATTTTGTGTGGGGATATGTGTATAAGTCGCTAGTCTACGCCGATAAGCCCGAAACGATTGACCACTTGGAGGACAGCATTCGCCGCGTTATTGCAAATATACTGCCACAAATGCTGGAAAAAGTCATCGAAGCTGGACCTCCAGATTAGACTTCGGCCGATCCAGACGTGGCGGTCATATGCCAGAAGTCATATTTAAATTATAATGCCAGAATATTATCTTTCGAATAAAGTAAATTTCATGTCAATTTAAAAAATTAATCTTTGTTTTATTCCATTTAAAAGCTCTATACCTCTGTAAAAAACACACTTTATACCTCAGACTGTATAAACATACACCATTTTTTAAATACTGTTCAAAAAACTCATTTGTTTAAATTGAAAAATCGGAATATTTTGTTTTCTCTTGTAAACCAGCATACAAATTTCTTTGTAAATATTTGATTGAATTTATTTTTAATTAGGATTCTACTCATATCTATTAAAACTTTAATTTTTTTTTAATTGTTTTAAAACTTTAAGTAAATTGTAAAAAAAAATCGCTAAAAATTTTGAAAAATTAGAAAAAATCACGAAAATTTAAAAAAAAGTCGTCAAAATTAAAAAAAATTGCAAAAACCACAAATATTTTAAAAAGAATGCAAAAATTTAAAAAAAAAAAAAATTATTAAAAATTGGAGAAAAATGTCAAAATTTCTTTGTTATCACTAAATGATACTAAAGTTTCTTCATTCATTTCCTAAAATGTTAAATGAACATATAATTGAATTCATTCAAGTTAATTCATTCATTCAATACCAATTAAAGCTTTTGAATGAAGCTAGTGAAGGAATAAACGGGTTTTTTTGTGAATTAAGCTCAAAACGCATTAATTATTTCGAAGTTCTGGTACATGGTTTCTCTCAATTTAAAAAACTTTGAGAAATAAAGTCAGTTTCAATGGATGTCGAACATTTTTGAAATAGCTCATATAACCAGGCTAACAATAAGTTCATTTTCATCTTCTTCTTGTTTGTAGTTATTTCTTCAATAACATATTTAAAAAAAATAAAAAATTTCATGTTCGGTTTTTTTTGTTTTTTTGGTAGTAACTTTATTAAATACAATATTTTTTTCTGACAGTTTCATTGTGGTTGCCTTGATTTTACTTATACATAGAGAAAAAGAAACTTTTTTTTTTTCTTTTACACACACACACACTTCCAGTGAAAGATCATAAGTGTGTCTTTTGTATGTTGTTGGCTTTATATGCATGTTTATGTGTGTGTGTGTAATATGTTCATATGGGTCTTATTGAAAACCAGTGGGTGGGTGACATGTTTTTTTGACATGTTCGTTTACTTATAAGTTTTTAACAAGTTAAATATTTGTTGATTTTCTTTACTTTATTTTCATAAACAAAAACTTCTTTTATGAATAAAAGTAATTTTGTTATTATTTTTTTTTTGTGTTTGTTCCTAAACGACAAGAAATTAAATTAAAAAAAATAAAGTTTTTTGGTTAAATATTGTACTAAGACTAGATGAGAAAGTGACTTAAGAATAAAATTGAAACTTTCTTGCCAAAAAATATATTAAATTTTTATACTTTAATTTCAAAATGTTTAAATATTTAACAACATTTTTATTTTTACTCAAATATTGGTTAAATTTTGTACTAATAAAGGATAAAAAGATGCTTAGGAAAAAAATAAAACCAAAAACCATAAAATAAATTAATATTATTTTAGTTTCAAAATTTTAAAGTATTAAAGAAAATGTTTATTTTTATAACCAATGATTGATGGTTGCGGAAATTTTCCCCTTTAATTATAAAATAATTCATTTTTAATCATTTATATTGATATAGAAATCTTTTGTCTTCAAAAAACTTAAGACTATAAGTACTTTTTTCTATAACGGAAACCTACGTTCCCGAGTACTTTTTCAAAGAATGCATAGGCTTCAGATTATCTTCTTCCATAGAAAAAATATAATATTCTGAGGACTTTTTTCTTAAACAAAATAGTTGATTATACGCAGTTTTTCTCTTTAAAAAAGTTCCTTTCCAGGAACTTTTCGCGTAACATTAGATTGGAAGTGTTTTCATATAAAAAATCATAACGCCCCAGTGTAGAAACGGTAACAACATATCATTACTTTTCTCACTACCAGTTATGACACCAGCTTCTTCTCTGCATTAATTTAACACACATAATAAGGACTTTCTTATAAGTAGTTAATTTTCCCAATATTTTAATACAAAAATAATGTGTAACCCATACGAGTACTTATTATTATTATTTAAAATATAAAATAATAATCTCAAAACTTTTTTGAAAATCTATTTTAAGACTCACTATTTTTTCAACTCTTGTACGTCATTTATTACTACTTATTTTTGATTTTCAGTAAGCTGAAAACTCATGAAATTTTGTACAATCAAGTCATTTACGTTTTTATCTATCAAGTATAATATGTCAAGATAGCTCTGATGGAAGAGCGCTTGTTTGACAATAACAGGTTCGAATCCCGTATAGACTCATTTTGTTAAAAAAAAAATTGTTTAAATAAAAAAAATTAATTTGAAGTTTTATTAGTATTTTGGTTTTATATACATCGAGCGGTACATTGTGAGCGTTGTGGTGTAATGGTTAGCGCGTCGGACTTTTACGCAGATGGTCCCGGGTTCGATTCTCGGTAACTACTACAACAATCTAGAAAAATAATATGTATGAGTTTTCTATCCCTCATATGTATCGCAGCACCCGCCTTCGGTGTTCCTATAGCACTTAACCCCCCACCAAAGAAAAATAATGAATCAGGGCTATTAATTAAAAAGCTTCCCTAAACTCGCCAACTCTACAACAGGTGGCGAGGAACAACTATTCTAAGACTTATCATCTTGTGCAATTACAGAGTTGTCATGTTTGAAGTCCTTCATCTTTCCCCACCTTTCACCTATCTAGTATCCCCTTTTCAAAGAAAGCACCACATTAATTAATAGGAAGAATTTCCGGAGTATTGCTTCTCTTTTCCCAAAAAAAAAATAAATAAAATCAAACATATAAGCGAAGTTGATACTAGTATTTCGATTTGACTAAAAGATTTCATCAGAACTGAAAGTTTTAGAAAACGCCTCCAGAATAGGCAGCGCTTTAACACAAAAAACCTATTAATTATCAATTTTGCTCCATTTACGTCTTCGTAGTAATAAAACACGTGGCTATGGTATATTCCCAACAATCATCATGACGCTACTAAACTTTGAAGACCAAAAATGTTCTATTTTATTAAATTAAGTTTTTTTTTGAAAATTTTATATTTTGCCCCATTATTTTTGTACATACTAGTACCCACATATTTTTTGTTTTGTCGTAAGGTGTTTAGTAATGATATGTTATTATTTTGCTCGACATGAGATTTGTACACACAGAGAAATAAAGTGCCAACCAAATTGAAAAGTGTATTTTAAAGGTAACAAAAACTTCAGTTAGTACAAACGATATTTGCATTCGATTTCTAATTATTTTGGGTTTTGCAACTAAAATTTGTTGTGAAAACTGATGTTCAATTGTACCAACCGACTGAAATTCGTAATAACCGAGTTTGAGTCGTAGTATCCAAATTTCAGTTGGCCAATAGCTAAAGTTTTCTCTGTGTGTAATGACAAATTATACAACCACTTTTATGGTAATGATTCACAAAAAAATAACAGATTCTGGAGAATATTTCGCATTAAATTGCCTCGGATTTTAAAAATAGTTTCCTAACCCGAAAGATAATAGTAGTCTGAAAATTTTTAGTGATATTGTCCAAAATTTATAAAAGGTGTTATTCTGTAAATGTTCTAGTGGGTAGTTTTTGGCAAAAAAAAATTATGAATTAATAATATATGGATCAAGTTACATAAAATAATAGTTTTTATTCAGTGGTGATTTTTGTTTAATCAATTTATTGTAGTCATATTTAAAATAAAGCTTAATGGGTATTTTTTTTTACCCAGAAAACTAAGGGTTAAATTTCAGTAAGATAAAAGTAAAGATAATTATTATTTAGTCAAATTTAAGTAACCATTTTCCAAAAATTATGCAAACTTTGATCAAAACATTAAAATTTTTTGCAATTAGAACAATGTAAGCAATTTCTATAAAATGTCCTGGAAAGGAGTTGCTCCAAACACAAACTGGAATTATAATTTTTTCAGAGGTGCCCCTTACACATAACAAACAAGTTTTCAATGTATTTTTTGATCAATGGTTATAATCTTTAACTTCAAGCTCATATATTAGTTCTCATGTAGTGAGTAAACTAGTTTATATGAATGTTTGGTGTTTGGCATGGGATTGTTACCGCTTTCAAAACGTGTTTCTGATGATGGGAACCTAGAAAATTCCCGAAATAGATCTATCAACACATTCCTGAAAGGGTCAAAGAATAAATTTGAAAACAGAAACTCTATAGATTATTTGTTAGGACAATATCCTAATAAAGAAATATAGAGTATGGCCTCGAACTTGAATAATTTTCATATTCATTGCACAATTAAAGGTCGAAAAAAACATAATTTTTATTTTTAATAAAAATTATATCAAACTTGTAATTTTTCAAGTTATTATTTTATTTTTTAATAACAACTATTATATTATAAAACTAACAAACGACATCATCAAATTAGGTATTTTATTAAAATCTTTAAAATTAATTTAAAAAAAGCGTTTTTTATAATTTTGTGAAATTCGTTTGTCATTTCCAGGCTAAAGTGGATTAGTTAGTTCAATGAAGTAAGAATTCCATAGCTGAATAATTTTGAGTATATTTAATGAATAAATGTAACAAAACATAAATTTTTTTCGAAATTTGACATGTTGGAAATTTTTAACTATTATAGTACACTCTTTTTCCTGAATGGGCCATTTTCTGCCAAATTTCGGTCAACTTTCGGCACTGGTTAAGGTTTTCAAAAAAAAAAAAAAAAATGGATTTCTTCCATTTGCAACTATTTCTAATACAAGTGGCGGGTGTTATGGCAAATCTGTTTTTAAGGGACACCCTAGTGGTCATATATGAAGTCATTCCAGTTCATACATGACCACATAAAACCATATAGGATTCATATATGCTCATCGGTGTTCATATGTGATCATACATGTAAATATTACTCATATGAATATGTATGGAAATATATAGACATGTATGATAACATATGTAAATATTACTTCAATATTAGTTAATTCACACGTTGATGCGTGTACATATGGTCCCTCATATGAATCATATATGGGTGCATATTGGCATGTATGAATCATATTTGCTAATGTATTTATCCATATATGTCGATTTTTTAACAGGGAAGTAAAAACTTTTAGATACTGTGGATTATTATAATAATCCACAGTATCTGAATTTTTTAAATTTGTAGTGAAGCTCTATTTTGTATTGGTTTGGAGCTGAAAGTTAAAAAGTATGAGCAAACAAATAAAATGGATGAAAAAACACTTGCGCGTTTCAAGTCAAATTTTTAATTTTTCAACTTATAAATGGACATCAGTTCTTTAGGGGAAAAATTTTCAACGTGAAACTTTGCTTGTCCTAGTTTTCAGTGTAGTCTATCTAGCCATGTCTATCATCGCTCGATTCAAAATACCTTGCACAGAGAGAATTATCTTGGACGACTTTTAATGAAATATTTCTCTAAACTAATAAAGTTTTCTTGACAAAGTGAATGAATAATTTCTTAACCCGTTTTGTACCATTGGTCGAGATCTCGACCACAAACTTTTGCTCTTTTTCATTAAATAATTAAAAATATTTGCTAATGGAATTTATTATTTTTTTTTAATTTATAATTAAGTTTCATGTATTGGCTTTCCGACCTGAATTGATTTACCTCCCCCCCGCCCCTTTTATAGTTCCCCCCGGGGGGACACAAAAATATACTACAAATAGCATATTTTTAAACTAATTGTTATCAGTTACAAAAAAAAAAAAAAAAAAAAAGGGTTAATGATTTAAATAGCTAACAGTTCAAATAAAATTTAGTGTATACAAACTATTTTGTACTATTACTCTAGCTTATCGCCAGACGGCCTTGAACATGGCTGGTCGAGATCTCTACCGCTGGGATAATTAGTGCACTCAATTTATTTTTAATACTTATCTATAAGTACTATTTTTTTTTTTTTGAGAAATAATAATATTTTTTGGAGTCAGTTATTGGGTTTTCTAATGTGAAATACAGTGAAACATGATTATAACTAACTCGTAGGACTCGCTATAAACGGGGTAAACATATATTGTTGCAAATGTGTTGGGACAAAAAAAAAATTGTTCGTTATAAAAAAAGTTCTTTATAACTGGTGTTCGCTATAACCGTGTTCTACTCTACCATACATTAAAAAAATTACAATGTTAGTATTTAACAACTAACATCCACACTGTTCACATTTACTTTTTGTATGTTAATAATTCAAATTGTCAATTTCTAAAAAGGGGAACTCCCGTGTGTGATAAACAAAAAGACTTTGCCAATTTCTAAACAAGCAATGTCATGCAATAATTTCCAAAATTGAAATCAAACTTCCACATTACAAGTAATGATGAAATCGATAAAAAAGACAAATTTGCTAAGGTAAGACCACTGTTTGCTCTTCTGAATACTCGATTTATGCAGTTTGGGTGTTTTTGAACCAAATCTTTCGATTGATGAGTAAATGGTTCCATATTTTGGTCGTCATAGCTGCAAGATGTTTATAAGGGGAAAACCAATTCGCTTCGGATACAAATATTGGTGTTTGTGTTCCTCAAAAGGGTATCTGTTTCAATTCCTACCATATGCTGGAGCATCGGATACATATGATAAACAACTTGGCCTAGGCGCTAGCGTGGTTATGAAACTAATGTCGGCTTGTGAGTATCCTAGACAACATACTGTTAATTTCGATAACTTTTTCACCGGATACAACTTGCTTTGCCTTCTAAAAGAAAAAGGTTGTTGTGCAACTGGCACAATCCGCGCAAACAGACTGGTAGGTGCAGGCCTAAAAACAAGATTATCTCCACATGATACTGATTACGCCTTCGACCAAGAACATAAGATTTCATTGGTTCGATGGAGAGACAATGCAGAGGTCACTTTGGCTACGAACTATGACCCAAATGGAGCCGATAAGAAACGTTATGCGATACGATAGAAAACAAAAAAAAAACGGATCGCTGTACCCCAAGCCAACCTTATTGCTAATTACAATAGGTATATGGGCGGAGTTGACTTGCATGAAAATGCTATCGCAATTATCGAATTGGAATCAGAGGCAAAAAGTGATGGTGGCCACTTTGGGTTACCAGCTTGGACAGCGCCACTGTCAATGCATGGAAATTGCATTGCATGATTGCTGAACAAAAAAAGGAGATGCACATGAGTCAAATTGATATTAAAAACTTCATAACAAAATCTCTGTTGTTATCCGCTGAACCGGAAACAAACACCGAATCAACTTCGTCTGATGAAGAAAATAGAAGTGACGACGACTTCAGAGACCGCCCACCTACATTGCCCAAAATAAGAGGTAAGCACATGTCTGTGAGTGTAAAGCATTGCTATCGCCGATGCAAAATATGCGAGAAGCATACTGCCTATATTTGCTCCAAATGTAATGTAAATTTACATGTGGGTAATTGCTTCAAGGAATACCACAAAGATTTAAAATAATTTTTTTACCTTAAATATTCAATAAATAAAAATAATAACTAAATTCATCGATCTTTTTATTTATATGTAGCATTACTTACCATTTAGTTTATTATATTTCATCATAACATTTCATATCAGAGAGAAAATTTATTGCTCTAATTATCCCAGCGGTCGAGATCTCGACCAGTCGTTTTCTCAGGTAATACCAGGCAAAAAAAAAAAAAAAAAATCCAAGAATCATTTTGGCCTATTTCCACCTTACCATGAAAATTTCATTAAGAAATAAAATCATTTATGTAGCTTGGTACAAGATGGGTTAAACCGCATGAAAACGCTCGATTGTTTTTTAAATGTTGTTAGTGAAACTTTTTCATTAGGCATATGAAATTTTATGAAAAACTGCATTAATTTAATAAAAAGTTTCCGATGACACATCATAAATTTAAGGTAAAAATTCATTGATATCTAGCAGAAAATTCTCTCAGTGTGGTAAGTAAATCTCAATTAAATTGTTTATCAACAAAAAAAAAAAAAAAAAATACTATTAAAACTAAGCCGTACAATTTTAAAAAATTCGCATAATTTTAACAAGTTGCAAACTCCCTTAAAAAATAATTTGTTTCTTATGAATAAATAAATGCCGTTGTTCAAAACTTCCCCGAAAGCGAAGTGCCGTATTTTTAAGCTAACCGGTAACATTTGACAACATAATTAAAAAAATGCCTCTTAATAGTCAATATAATGTACCCAAAATTGGTGAAATTTAAACATTTTGAAATGCAATTTTTTTTTATATTCTTACCCTCATAGATAAACTTTTCAAAATAGCAGAAAAAGCTATTTACAATTAGTTAAAAATGAAGTTTGCAGAAAAAAATAGCAGATTTTTATTTTTTTTTTCTTTGTGCTTAATATTATAATATAGAAACAGCAAAATTTTGGGTTATATTCGAGATAAATTTTAATTAATTGAAAATTCAACTGCTTAAATTAGCAAAAACTTCGGCTGAATGTTTGTAGACAAAAACCAGTTGAACACAAATAAGAGTAAATTTTTCGAAGATTGATAGAAATATTTGATAAAAAATTGTAGGCTGTGGATTTTAGAAATGCAGATTTTTATGCGGATAAAAAATAAATCTAACCAAAAATACTTTGAAAATTTTAAATTTTCTGTTTAATTGCACTTTTTTATTGATTAACATTTTGCTCAAATATAACAAAAATTTTAAAGTTTTAACAGACCTATTTTTGCTATTCTTATCTTACTTACATTTAACAAAATCAATTTTACGAGTTTTTTGCCTGCAAAGTAATTTTGAACGAGTTTTTAGTAGTTTTAGCGAAAATGTTTACTATTTTTTTATATTATTGAATTTACCAGACATGGGCGGCGTCAATTACATTTCACAACCATTCACTTGTGAAATTTGTCATATAATTAATAATTTTAGACCTAAGCTCACACTTGCTGGCTTTACCGTTCCTTGGAAAATTTTCAATTTTCTCAATACCAGACATGGGACAACATATCAATACTTGTGTATTTAATTAAAACCCAGGAAAGGGGATAGTGTAGAGATGAAATGTGGGAAAGGATTTAAATATGGCAACAGTGTAATTGCGCGAGATGATAAGTCTTAAAACAATTGTTGCTCGAACTTATTGAAGCTTTTTGGTTCATAACCCTGATTGAAGATTTTACTTCGGTGGGCTTAAGTGCTATGGGAACGCCGAAGGTGGGCACTGCGATACATATGAGGGATAGAAACTTAAACATATTATTTTTCTAAATTGATGTTGCCAAGAATCGAACACGGAACCATCTGTGTAACATAACTACGCGATAACCATTACAAATAACCATAAGATACAGATAACCAGTACAAATTTCAACATGCTACTATTGAAAATCGATACTACGTTATTAAAGGGACACCCTAATAGTTATGGTTGGGTGTGTGTGTGTTTGTGTGTGCAAATAACTTACATTTTATACAATTTTATATTATGACTGGTTTCATAAGAATTTGTGTTATATATAGATTTTATGGCTTTTGTTTCAAATCGAGGGAGTTTAATATTCATTTGTTGTTCCAGTTTTACTACACACAGGTCTAGTTTGTTTTATCCGATTTTACAATGTTTACTAATTCTATCTATCTCTTTCTAATGTTCGATACGAGAACGATGATGATAGTTTTTGTGTGGTATTTTTATAGTATGTGAATTATTGCTAATGTTGTTGTTACTTTTATAGTTACAAAAGCCATTTAAGGATTTACTGACTTCTTGCATAAGTGATTTTATTGGCATTTTGATTTTTACAGTTTTATATACATATGACGTTTCCAATCCAACTGGCCCGCTACAGGAAAAATCATGTCTTATCAATGGTAAACTTACAGTATTTGTTGTCTTATATTATGCGAATAAAAAAAATTAACCAACTCTTTATACTTTCCAAAAAGTGGGATATTAAACTACTAAGTAAGAAATGTCCGAATTATTAAAAAAAAAAATTGCGATGTGCAATGCCACTGTGCAATGTCGAAAAAATAGAAAAATGTTAAAATTTGCTGCACAAAGTGGTAGTCAGTAAATATTAGGGAATTCAATTTACTCGGGTTTGCTTTTGTTCGAGTAATCGAGTAACTGGATTTTGAGGTTTTTAATTTACTCGTGTAGGCGAGTAAGATTTTAAAATTGCTCGAATAACTCGAGTAACTCGAACAATTTTAATACTTTAATTTTATTTTCCAAAAACTCACATTTTTGTAAGTTTTTATATTTTATTAGTACATAATAAAGTGCCAACCGAATTAAAAAGTGTGTTTTAATGGTAACAACTTGTAAGTTAAGTCAGTACAACTATATTTACTTTAAATTTCTGAATATTTTTTGTGTTGCAACTAACATTTAGTTGAATTAACCGAACTTTGTTGTGAAAACTAATGTTAAGTTGTGCCAACCGTCTGAAATTCGTATTAACTTAGTTTGAGTCGTAGTACCCGAATTTCAGTTGGCAAATAGCTAAATTTGTCTCTGTGTGTACTAATATAACATATATATAAAAATTAACAAATTAATTAAAAATTTTAGTAAAAAGTATATCTAAAAGAGAAAAACATTTGCTAAGATTATTTATTATTGCGACAGTTTTGTCTCAGTACACTCAAAGCAAAAGCGTTATTATATCAATGAAATTCTTTATAAATATATTGAAATCTTCATTGATTTTCTTTCAATATAACTGGTTCATAAATATGTATTATACTGTTTTATGAAAATATTTGTAAGGTGATCCGTTTTGTAATTTCACTCAGACTTGACACAGTTTTGTTATATTAATGTGTTAGTACTAAACGAAAAAATAGTCCATTTTGTCCTATCATTTTGGGATTTTGAGATATGTATGTAATTTTTCTAAAAAAATTATAAAGAAGTTTTGAAACAACTTTCATGAATATTTAAGAAGATTTTCATCATATTAATGAAAACTTCATTACTTCTATATGTAAATTTTAATATGTGGAAATTTTGCGTAGGACCGCTATGAATTTTCATATAGGGCTTCTAAAATTGGCTTGTTACAACGACATAAAAGGGACCAACAAAAAGTTCTTAGTAAATGACATTTAAAAATTCCTTTTTGAAAATATAGTATTTATATGTAGTTCCTTTAGATCAAATGGCAACTAAATAAAAAAAGAAAAATAATGTTTGATCCCATTTTTAACCCTCAAATCCGCACCAATAATCTTAAACACCCCAGTCTTAGAACTTGTTTCTTTAAAAAATATCCAAGTTTCTTCGATAACGGAGTTTTTCGCATTAAGTTCTTCGTTTTTCGTAATATAATTTCTTTAACAGTGCTCACTTAATATAAAAATACACTTAACATTTAAATATTCACTATAACAGTCACATTATTTTATACAAAATATTAAAAAAAATATAAAATAGTTCATATTTTAAATTACTCGAGTTATTCGATTAATCGACCAAAATTGTTCGAGTTATTCTTTACTCGAAATTGGCCACTTCGAATTACTCGAACAATTGTTCGACATCATTTCATCGATTAATCGAGTAACGGTTAACCGATTGAATACCTAGTAAATATTGACAAATTTTACACAAATTTTTATAATTATTTAACTGAATTTGTAAAATGCTAGAAATTTGACTGTATCATTAGAATATTTTTAAAGAAACTTTTAAAAAAAAAAATTTTTTTTTAAACTTCTGAACTAGTTCTGAATTTTTAGTTTTTTTTTTTAGATATTTTTACTAATTTTTAGACTTTTTCTATCGATCCAGTGGGTTTTATTCTGTAACTCGGATTAGTACTGGAGAGAATATTTGTTGAAAATTGTCCTTCATATATATTTCAATATTTCTATGTTAAAACTACATAACGTGTAACTGATTTTATTATATATACATTTACTGATCATTTACATGTGGCTTTAACATTGAAATATTTATGAAGGACATCCATTGAAAATTTTCTCCAAACTTTCTGGATCGATAGAAAAACATTTTACCTTTTTTTATAAATAAAAAAAAAATTTGGCCTATTTTAAGATAAATTGAGTTATGTATTACACTTAACATTAGGAACTTGTTCTGCATTTTTTTTTTTTTTTTTTTTTTATAAATCTATATATATAAAACAGGATGTGTGTATGTATGTAACGTATGGACTCCAAAACGGCTGGGCCGCTTTTGATGAAATTTTCAGGGAATCTTCAGAATATTCAGGCGGTGACACTATGAAATCTGATTTTTGATTTTCGGTATGTGGGCGGAGGGGCGTGGCAAAATCCAATTTTCATATTGTACCATCAATGACATATACATACATTTAATTTTTTTGCTTTTTTTTTATTTTATATTTTTTTTTTTTTGAACAGTCTCTCTTGATTGTTTGACGATAGAAGACATAATTACGCATTGCAACTTAAACAAAAAAAAATATTGGTAAATTATTATTGCTGTAATACAACAGCAATAAAAGTATAGTTCATCAATTTACTGTGTTACATATTCTTTTGTGTTTTGTTTTGCGCTGTTTCGGAGAGACACTACACATATAGAGTTTTGACACAAAACTCTCCTTTTCGAACATGAGTTCGACTAGGAAACGATCAGCTGATGATGATGTTGCCAGTAAATCTAAACGTGGATTTATTATAATAATAATTATTACCATCCGTTACAAACATTAAATGACTATGAAAAGAAGAAGAAAATATGGGTGCCTCCACCGCTGTGCCACCAAAAGTTCATATACCACCTATAACAATTTTAAAAAGTACAACATATGATATACATTAAATTTTGCAAGGAAAGCAAAGTTAATAAATATTCTATAAGGAAAATATCGATCGGACATAATTGTTCTGTGAATACAAATTTGATTACGATTTTTTATGAAATATTTAAAATCAAACAATACTGAATATTTCTCTTATACTCCTAAGAGCAATAGGCCATACAAAGTGGTGTTGTCTGGTTTGGATAAAATCGATCCGATCAAGGTAAAATTGGATCTAGCTAAGATGGGCTTGAATGTTTAGATGTCAAGGCTGTTTTCCGTAAAACGGGTATGAATCGTGAATTTGTACTTTACATTGTTTACCTTAGAAAGGGATCAATAAATTTAACTGAGTTAAGGGACAAATATAACAGTATTAACTATATTAGAGTAAAATGGAACTACCATACTAAATCACCGAACAAAGTAACTCAATGTTACAACTGTCAAATGTTTGGTCATGGGTCCAGCAACTGTAACATTAAAACATTCTGTGCTAAATGTGCTGGTGCACATGAAACTTCAACTTGTACTTCGACAGCTGTAAAATGTGCGAACTGTAGCGGTGATCATAAATCTACTGATAATATTTGTCCCAACAGATCTTCATTTGTGAGCATGAAAGATCGGTATGCTAGCCCAAACAAGAGAAATAGGCCTCGTGTGGTTAACAATTATGTTACAAATACTCGTAATAATTATACTGGTAATAACCATACTTCAACAGGCAAAACGTTTGGTAATGTTGTTCGTTCATTGCCTAATAACTCAAATGATCTCTTTTCTTTAGAGGAACTCAAATCTTTAACCCTGGAGTTAATAGGGAAACTAAAAAATTGTAAAAATAAAAGTGATCAATTCGCTGTTATCACTGATTTAGCTTTTAAATTTCTACCATGAATACTAATTTAAAGATTTTATTATGGAATGCTAGAGGAATACGTAATGAACTCTATGAATTTTTTGACTTTTTACTACGGGAAAATGTTGATATCGGTTTAGTGAGTGAAACTGGTTTGAATAATAATATTACAATGTACCACCCAGAGTATGCCTGTTATCGTAAAGATCGGGAGCACTCTCGGGGTGGTGGAGTAGCAATAGTGGTTCGCAAGGGTGTAAGTCATGAAATTTTACCGGAAATTGGTACGGAGTTAATAGAAAACTTAGGTGTTAATGTCAAACTTGATAATAATATAAATATAAATTTATATAGCTGTTACTTTCCCGGTGGTGCTGCTGGTCCAATGGGTATCAAAAAGGCTCAGTTTAGATCAGATCTAAAAAAAATTATCAAGAATAAGGGGAAATATATTTTAGGCGGCGATTTTAACTGTCGAAACCAGGCCTGGCGATGCCTTCGGGCGAACTGTTGGGGTAACATACTCCACGAACTGATAAGTACTAATCAGTTTAGTATCGTTTATCCTCCAGAACCTACTCTTATTCCAGTGAGTAGTTCTGCGAACCCTTCAGTCTTAGATTTTTTTATCACAAATGTTCCAGAAAAGCTTTCAGCGGCATTAACGCTTGACAGGCTGAGTTCGGATCATTTACCTGTATATATGACATTTAATTCAGGGTATCTGTCTACTGAGAACTTGAAGTATGATTATAAAAATGCTAATTGGAGGTCATTTAGAAAATTTGTAAATGATAATGTAAACTAATTAATTGACGCCCCCATTAGAGAATATCGACGACATTGATCATCTAGTAGTTGAATTTACTGCATTATTGCATAACGCTATTGATTCAAGTGTACCGAAGAAAACAATATCCAATTGTTTTGTTAAACGCCTGCCTGGCCACATATTGAATTTAATAACTATGAGAAATAATTCTAGAAGGAACAAGATATAGGCTTCCATTATACAAACTTCAAACTTATTTTTTGAATAATGCTATTCGAGATAGTATTTTTAATTTTAGAAACTCTAACTGGAATGATCTTTTGAGTAGTCTCGATAAATCTTCTCCGAAATTTTGGAATATTTCTAAAATCATCCGAAGGAAGACGAAATTTATTCCTAGTCTCAAATTAAATGGTAATTTGTACACGACAAATAACGGGAAATCAGAAATATTGGCTAAAAAATTCCTTTTGAACCATTCTATTTCTGCGAATTTGAGCGATTCCGATACAATACAGACAGTTTCTGAATCTATGAGATTTTTGGTTAGTCAAGGCTCTACGACGCAAACTTCCACCATTGTAGATACTGCGACGATTAAAAATATTGTACGAAATTTGAAGAATAGGAAAAGCCCAGGTATTGATGGTATTTCGAACAGGTGCCTAAAATCACTACATACAAAGGGATTTGAAGTTTTGACACGTCTCTTAATGCATGTTTAACCATGTGCCACTTTCCATTAATCTGGAAAAACTCTAAGGTAATAGCCATTCCGAAACCCGGTAAAAACCACTCCAGTCCTGACTCATATAGACCTATAAGTCTTTTGGCATCGATGAATAAAGTACTGGAGAAAATTATAAAGCAGAGACTTATTGATTTTATTGAAGATAACAACATCCTTCCTGTCCAACAGTACGGTTTCCGTGCTGAACACAACACTACACAACCTTTAGTGAGGATTAAAAAAATAGTTAAAGAAAATTTTAATGCTGGTAAATCTACAGCCATGGTACTATTGGACATTAAATCTGCTTTTGATGCTGTTTGGCACGATGCTCTCATACATAAACTGGCAGTGATCGGAATGGATATACCAACTATTCGAATTATCAGGAGCTACCTAACTGATAGGTCGTTCAAGGTTCATATTGGTGGACAATATTCACAGGAATATAAGATTCCCGCTGGTTGTCCACAGGGTTCATGTCTTTCCCCAATTCTCTACAATATTTTCACTTCAGATTTCCCATTGTTGCCTGGGTGTGAGTCTTCGATCTTCGCAGATGATACTGCAATCTTATGTTCAGGTTCTTTGTCTAACGACATATTGGTTAATCTTCAGAGATCGGTGGACACGACTATTCACTATTTTAAGAAATGGAAAATTTGGTTAATCCATCGAAAACCCAGTCAATCTTCTTTACGAGAAAAAGGAAAGCATGTTTTTTACCTCAGTATAAAATAAGTGTTGATGGAGTTGAAGTTGATTGGGAGACCAAAGTGAGGTTTCTGGGCGTTATCCTTGATAGGAAAATGTTATTTAACGATCATGTTAGTTATATTGTGAACAAGGTTAATACAAACTACAAGGATATTGTATCCCTTTATAAATCGCAAATCTGAACTTAATATTGAGAACAAACTTTTGATCCTAAAGGTAATTTTTCATGCCATTTTATTTTATGCAGCACCAGCTTGGCACGATACTTCTGATTGTCACTTACGACGTTTACAAGTCTGTCAGAATAAGCTCCTGAAAATGTTTTATAATTTACCGTTTTATTATTCAACATCACGACTTCACTCACTATCTGATATCTTACTTGTTAAGGATAAAATAAATGTTATGACTGAAACTTTTTTGTTAGGTGTGCAAACTCCTCTCATGAGCACATCAAGAATCTATGTCCTTAACATTTTACTTTTACTACTTAATCCCGTTTTTAATAAACTTTTTTTTTCCTATTATATTAAAGGCTTTTTGTAATTTTTCCTAAAATATTCAATTATACATAAATAAATTTATTATACCTCATGCATATTTATATATTTAAGTTGAAAGCTAAATTAGCTGAACTCTTTATTGTAAATATTAAAATTATTGTAAACATTGTAATTATATTTTTAACAATAAATAAATTGAATTGAAAAAAAAAATT
>CM037853.1:58255724-58323083 GCA_021234595.1 Delia radicum
ACACTCATAATAATCTATGCATAAAAATACGAAATTATTGTCAAAACTAAAAAAAACTTTCGTAATATGCACAAATTTTCGTTTTATTTTGCGAAAATTTTTGTTATTTTGGCAATTTGTCGTAATTTTACACATGGATAATTATCAGTGTAGCATTTGACCAAATTCAGTTAAATAATTATAAGTAATATATTAAAAATTATTGTAAAATCTGTCAATATTTACTGACTACCACTCTGTGGAAAAAAATTTAACATTTTCCTATTTTTTTAGTCTCTTATAGAAGAAGAATACTGTTAGTTTGACATTACACAGTGGGAAATAGCACATGGTTTTTTGTTAAATAAATCGCCCACTTCTTACTTAGTAGTCCGATTTCAATGAAATTTGACACAGGCATAATTAATATCGAGCTTAAATTTTGATTTTGAACCTTACAGACCCGCCGGGGGCGGCAATATGACCACCCAAAAGAAGGAACATTTTACATTACATATTTGTTATCTGCTAGTACACTTAGATTTTGAACTTTCCAGACCCGCCGGGTGAGGCAATATGACCACCCAAAATAGGGAACATTTTGAATATACAATTAACATATTTGTTACCTGAATGCTATGTACGTAAATATCACTGGAAATGTAGTTGAAAACAAATTAAAATTTCGCTTGAAAACAGCACTACTTACATTTCAGTAAAATTCAACTAACAATGTCATTTGTTTTCTACTATTCAAAAAATTAACCACAATTACAGTAAAAATGAACCACCTATGCAGGTAAAAAATAAACAAACATTTATGTGTTTATTTCTTAAATAAAAAAACTACTGTATAACATGAATGTAAAATCATAAAACAGTAATCTGATGTGGTTTGTTTTTTTAAATGAACTACAATTGTAGTCAAAAATGAAAATTTATTCTACAAATGACTGCTTTTTCATTTAAGAATAAATAGCTCAAACAACTTTAAATATTTATAGCAGAAGTTCCCTGAGTATAGAGACTAATAGAGACTAATGTCTAATACTTTATGAGATATTCCCATTTAAAAATGAGAAACTCCAAATTTGATCCGACTCAGGTGCAGTTTTTGCGAATAACGGGACGAAATCGGGTCAAATTTCTTTTTTAAAATATTGGTTATTTAGCTAAATAAATTATTGATTATATAGTAAAAATCAATGCAATATCTTGTTCCACTCAAAAACTACATTCGTTTTAAAACAGATTTTTTTCTTAAACAAGCACCAATAGTCTTTTACCTCCAGAAGCATATTTTCTTTCTGAATATATAAAGTGTACATACTATTCTCAAAGGTATGTTTATAAAAAAGCGAGTTGTGTAACCAAAATTTTTATGTTAAATGCTTTTCCCCCGAGCCCTTTCAAAAGTTGCCACATTTTTAAGGCAAATATCAACTTTAACCCATTGTAAAATATTGTGCACGCCTGCCATTATACAGCGGAAGCAGTTGTAGATACTCCAAAATATACCTTGACCAGTCTCTTCAAATACCCGCTTTGTATGTAGACATGGCAGCAGAAAATGTAAAAATCTCATTTTTGGAAATTTATTTTTATTTTTGGAAAAAAACTGGACCTAAGTCGGACCAAATTTGGAATTTCACATTTTCAATTTTCGCGGAAACAATTAGAGATAACCCACACATAAAAGAATTTTTTTTTTTTTTTTTTGTTAGTCTCTACTAGCAGATTACAAATATGTCATTTTTTTCAACAAAAAAATGGCGAGCACTCAAAGTATAATTTCATTTTGCCGTTCCATGTGTTTGAAGGCTTTAAAATGTAAGCTCGATATTACTTCACTTATGACTGTTCCAAATTTCATTGCAATCGGATCATTAAGTAAGAAATGGCGAATTATTTCCAAAAATTTTTTGATATATTTTACTGTACATTGCTGCGAGGTTTTTTTTTTTATCGGGACACTTGGCTTGGAAAGCTACATATTTATTTTTCCATTTCCAATATTACTCCGTATGTTTTATTTTAAGTTCTTTTTTAGTTAGTTTTATTGATTGGCAGTTACATGATGAGTTATTTGACTTGTTTAACTATAATAATGATTTTCATATCATGGAGCACAAATAGTTCGAGTTTGGGTTGTGGAAATATATTTTTTAGCTGGCCAATAAAAACACTCAATGCACTTGACTCTTTAAAATGCCAATTGACTAAAAAGTTTTGATTTATTGATATTTTGTGTAGCTTTTTATTTTATTAAATACGTACTTAAATAAAGCAAACATTTAATAAAACAACCCAGTGTAGACATGGTAATGATATATTTTTATCTTTTTGACTACAAATAATAAGACCAGCTTACTCTCTTCATTACAATAATACAAATAATAATGAGTTTAGTTAATTTTCCCATTACTTTAATACAAAAAAAAAAAAATAAAAAATAAAATGCATCACCAATAAGTACTTATTTTTATCATTATTTTAAATATAAAGTAATAATATAAAAATGATTTGAAAATCTATTTTTAGAGTCATAATTTTTTCAACTCTAGTAGATACCCAAGTAAAAATTGTCAACCGTACAAAATAATAGTACTGTCATACCACTATTATTTTTGTAAAACCCACTATGCTAGAATTTACTAAAGTTACTACAAAATTTCTACTAGAAAAAACTAAAATTTGTTTGCAAAGCAAGTATTTTTCCTCGAAATTCATTGTCCATATTTTTTTTTACAATAATTCCGTAGAATTATCTTTTTTAAATGTTTTTTTTTATATTTTACATGTTCAATCAGCAATTATTTATTTACAAAGCAAAGACCAAACTTGGTTTGTTATTTTTTTTTTTATAAAATTCAGAAAATTAATTAAATTTAAGGGTATTTGCAAAGCTCGCAATTTTTTTAATTTCCAATGTTATGCCAAGGGTGGTAACCAACGGTTGACCGCTGTTATCAATCGGTTAAGAAGACAATCACAGAAAAAAATAATTCAATTTTTTTTTTTAAATTAATTGATATGTGGAAAATTTTAAAAGCTGTCAATTAAAAATTAATTGAATCAATTAAATATTTGCTTAAATTCGGAACTTGCTTCACATTTTTTTATACTATCGCTCAACATATTGTTGTTGTTTTTTTGTAATATTTATGTATGTAGTTGTTTTCTATAAATATTTATGTCGTAGTAAAAAATAGGATCATCCAAAGAGTAATCTTGGAGCGCTCCTTTGCGAGTAATGGATTACTCCATAAAACTCCGGACCTCATTGGATTTTTAACACAGCATGTCCGCAGACACGAGTACTCCTTTTAAGCTCCTTATGGAGTACTCCCTTTGATCTTGAAAATGACGACAGAGGGAGTAATCGTTTTTGTCTCCTAAAGAGCATAACGGGAGTAATCGCTTTTGTCTCCTAAAAGAGCATAAAGGGAAAAGACATTTATATAAAATACAAATTTGGTTATTTTTACAAAAACAAGAAAATATTCATTTATTTTTTATAATTTTTTCAAAAATGTTATTATTGTTTTTTTTTGTTGGATTCGACGAGGTCGTAGTTTTTGACGAGTAGGTCTGTCGTTAAACAGTTGCCTTACATTTACGAAATGCCAGCTTGAAAGATTTTTCATATTCCGGGTGTGTTGGATACGTGTCTTTAAGTGCTTCTGCAAGAAAATTAAAGAAAAGATAACACGTAATATATTATTTAAGACATGATATTAAAAATTCAGCTATTACCGAAAAAAGTTAAACAATTTGTATTTGTTTACGGCTATCATAAATTTTTCAACTTCTTTTCAACTAGTCGTCTTAAATGACGCTTAGAACTAAATTTTGACACATTTTTAACAATTTGTTACTATACCCGTACATTTTCGCTTTTTTTAATAACACGTCTTTCACTTTTTAAAACTAAACTGACTAAGGGCCATTATTACAACTTGCCAATATCTAAAGTTCGGATGTTATCTGACAGATTATTAGTTTTTCGTTATTATAAATATACTTTAAGCTAAAAGTGACCGATAAGCTGAAGGGAAGATGTTGTTGCCTTTAACTTTAAACGTAACTTTTATGTGTTTAAAGTTGCCACATTTCTGCTCTATAAAGAAGAAGAAGAAGAAAATACCGAATTTCACAAATTATTGTTTGTTTGTAAACAAATAAATAAAAGTACGTTGCCACTACGTATTTTTATAAACCAATTCATAAACCAATAATCGGTTTTTTAGTTTGGTGCTGCCACATTATCAAAAATATTAATTTTATTTTATTGGGAAGTTGTAATAACGAAAAACATTATAGCTCACTTTATTCCTCACTTTAGCTAAAGTTACTTTTTACTAACATTTACTTTAAAGGCAAGTTGTAATAATGGCCCTAAATAGGAAAACAAAACGAAAATATCAACAATTAACAGTTATGTCAAAGAAAAAAAAAACCAAAAACGAACTGATACATCCCTCATTGATCCATTTGGAGTATTAAGCGAGGCATAAACAACAAAACAAAAAAAAAAGTTTCGATAGCTCGCTTATGAACAAGTCATTACTCCTTTATTGCTCGATTGTGGATTAATCCATATATTTTGTACTGGGGTATTAGTAATAAATATTTTAAGCTCATTTTAAGTAGATTTTATGAATTCTCATTAGGTTTATTACTTTATTGAGTTAAATAATTTAATTTCTGTGGTTTTAAATGTTGATATTAATTTATTTTAAACATTGTCATAAAAATGATAATGTAATTTTTGAAGTTAAATTTTGTTTAATAAAAATGTAACCAGTTAAAAAAAAAAATTAAAATAGTAAAAATAAATTAAAAAATTATTTACAAAAAAAAAAACTAATTTCTGTGTTAATTTGTTCACACAAGTATATAAAAACTGCTAACTAAATGAGAATTACATGTCGGTTTAAATTCAATGTTATAAAATTCAAGCTATAAAAAAACATTGGCTATGGTAACAATTCTATATCCAATTGTTTTTTTTTTTTTTTTGCTTTTTGAGAAGGTTTACAATATTGAGCCCCTTTTTGATCAAATGAGTTATTGTTTAATTAAATATAATTCAATAAGGGGGCTAGCTATATATTTGCAATTGAATTTGCAATTTTCGTTGTTGGCAGAATTTCAGCGATTAAAGTTAATGAATCGGTGGTTTTCGTGATAGAAATGGGTTTTTATTTTTTTATATGAATACACTCGATCTTGTTAACCATACGTTCTTCCAGCATATAACCGGTCGTTGCCGACACATTGCCAATACTGTGCCGATTGTAATTTGCTTGGGTACATATATAACTAGTAGTTGTTTATGTATTAGGCTATCCCGAATAGGGCACTTTTCGCATTGGTTGAAGGAATACCACTGAATCGATGCATATTAAAGAGCTGAATATTGGAAAATTAAGTAAAACATTTTGGAAGTGGATCTTCAGATCCCTACCAGCGATTGAAGTTAGCGGTTGTAGTGCATTTTGATCAAACAAAAGTTTGGATTTTTGTTTAATAATAGAAACAAATTTTTAAATTTTCTGTAGCGTAATTTTGGTACAACAATTTTTAATGAATACCAATTACAATTTAAATAATTTATATATTTTAAAGTTGTACAGAAAACAATTGGACTTACTTAACATTTTGAAATCCTCTGGTGAACGAAACTTATTCTACAGAAAATTTAAAAATATTTTTCCAAAAATTACGCAACTTTTAAGCCCTATTTCGAAAAAAAAAATCAAAACTTTTTTTGGTCAAAATGAATTACAATCGGTAACTTCAATCGCAGGTAAAAAAAAATCGTTTATTTATTTTTGCCATATTTAGCTCTTTAATACGCATCTATTCAGTGGTATTCCAAATGTTTTCTTTTATTCCGGACCCCCCTAATATGTTTGTATGTATGTACTAACATTTTTATTTTAAAAATAAATTATTATATAAATGTTGATGAGAAATTTAAAAAAATATTTGTTGTAGTAGAACTATTTTAATATGTACTTTTTACATACGCTGAGAGAATTATCTACATGATATCAATGACATTTTGCATTAGATCTATGAAGTGTCACTGGAATTAGGCCATTGAAACTTTTCAATAAACTAATGCAGTTTTTCATATAATATTATAAATAAATTCATGAAATTTAAGTATTCAAAATTACATTCGCCATTAAAATAATTTCATAGGAATGATGAAGCTTTTTCATAAAATCTATAAAATTTGTAATTTAGTTTGTAGAGAAAAACGTCAATGGTTTAGAGAAAAATTATATTAAAACTCGTCCAAGAAAATTCTCTCTGTGTAGAATTATAAATTAAATGATAAATAAAAAATTTATAAATATTTAATATTGGTTTATTAAATATCTTATTTACATTTTTCTGTATTTTTTTTTTTCTTTGCAGGCCACAAGCATTTACGATGGCAGTGGTATGCCGCCCAACGCAATCACAATATCCGCACGAAAGACGTAAGTATACCTGAAGTGTTTGTTTTGTGACTTTTAAATTCTGTAAATTTAATTTAAAATTAAGATTAAATTTAATTATGTAAAATTTCTTTCCGCCCAATCATAGATTTAGGGGGTAAAAACCGCAAAATTTTTCGGTTTATTAGAACGTTTTAAATTTTACCCTAAAAGTAATAAGCAGAGAAGAAAAAAAAAAGCAAAATCAGTTGTGTTTATGGCAAAAAAAAATAATAAAAATATTGCAAAAAGGCAAAACATAGGAAAGCTTCAAAAAGGCAAAAAGAGAAAATCTAAAAAGGCAGTATTAAAAATCAATCTTAACAAGAAATTGTTTTTAAGCCAAAAAATCAAAAAATGTCAAAAGAAGCAAATAATTCACATTTAAATTTATTTTCATCGGGATAAACATTAATTGCATTTATAGTAATTAAATGTGCTAAAGTCCCAAAAATTATTTAACAAATTGTGAAAAGCAATCTGATGTAGGCGTTGTCCCTATCCGGATTTCATTCCTGCCTAAGGAAATCTTCAGGGGACTTTGTTATTAGACTTTCTAGAGATATTTGTTATGTTAAATCACAAACTCAATGAGAATTTCTTCTCTGGTAACAAAGTATCAGAAATCATTAGAAATAAATACATGTAAAAAAAGTGAGTAAAGTGAGTAAAAAATTTTGCTGAGTCAACAAAATTTTAGTCAGGAGGGTGTTTGCAAAAAAATTTCTAATGTCAGCAAAATCTTGATTTTTAACAAAAAAATAAAAAGTAGACTTCCGGCAGCTGTTAAAGTTTTGCTAAAAAAAAAAAAAAATGTCTCTATTGGCAACCTAGGAATTGTAATGACAAATCTATTTTTAAGGGACACCTTAAAATACATCTCTTCTTCTACACTCAGAGAAATAAAGTTCGAACCGAATTGAAAAGTATACTTTAATGGTAACAACTTTTAAATTCAGTTCACCGATATTTACATTAGATTTCTAAATATCTTGGGTGTTGTAATTATAATTCAGTTGAATTAACCGAACTTTATTGTAAAAACTAATGCTTAGTTGTAACAACACACTGAAATTCGAAATAACAGAATTTGAGCCGTAGTAACCGAATTTCAGTTGGCAAATAGCTGATTTTTTCTCTGTGTGTATGTATTTTCCTACACATGTATACACACTTAGTGTATGTTGATTTTGTAGTATTGTATGCTTGGTTTGTACATTGGCAAATAAAACAATTGTAAATAGTAATACATGCAATATGTTGATGAACATTCTAACATATGCAAGCTCCCAAAACATTAACATACACTAACACTCTCACAAATTGATACTTTTTAAAAATTTATGTTTGTTTGTATATGCAACAAATATAATTTTGTTGTAAATTACAGCATTTGGTGCTTTTGTAATACCGAATGACATGTCAATGGTCCTTTATGCAATACGAGTGACAAAAATGGAATATAAAAATAGAACAAAAAGGTAAAATAAATAAATTTACGTGTTAGTAACACCTTTTTTTTAGTTAGTCGTGGTAACGAAATGCAAACAACATTAAAATGTTAAAATAGAAAAAATAAAAAACTAATGACAGAAAAAATATGTTTTTTTTTTGATGATGAAATTAAACAAATGTTAGTGTTAAAAAAAAATATAAGACTATGTAATTTCTGGTGTATAATTTTATATTTGTATAAATATCTTAACATTCTATTATTAGGGAAAATAATGTACCTACCATGGCAGAAAATGCAATCGACAAAGTGTTGACAAAGTGTCGGCGACGGTCGATTATGTGTTGGCAGAACGTTGGATTAACAATCTTGACATTATTGTCTTGTTAGCCGATTTATAACAGTGGCTAACACTCGGTTTGAGCATACTTGGTAATCCAAAAAATTTTAAGAATTATGTATATTAAAACACATTTCAGAAGCTCTAATACAGTTCGGTCTTAGTTTTATACATCATATTTGAAAGTGTGAAATAAATAAAATTAAAAAAATGCTTGTAATTTGTTCACTTAGAATACTATGTAGGTAAAGACCACAGCAAGTGTAGCTAAAAACAAATGAAATTTCACTTAAGGAATGAACCACATGTTAATAAAAAACAGACATGGGCGACTTCAATTACATTTCACAATGATTCACTTGTAATATTTTTCCATATCATGCATAATTTCAGACCTACGCTCACACCTGTAGGCTTAAACGCTTCCTTAGAAAATTTGTAAAATGTTAAATACCAAACATGGAGATATAATCAACATCTGAGTATTTAATTACAGGGCAATTATTCAATTATACCCAATTACATGTAATTAGAGGTAAAAAAGTAATTGGCCTGTAATTAAATACACAAATATTAGTATTATGTCCCATGTCTGGTATTCACAAAATTGAAAATTTCCCAACGAAGCGTTGAAGCCAACAATTGTGAGCGTAGGTCGAAAGTTATTAATTATATGACAAATTTCACAAGTGAATGATTGTGAATGTAATTGATGCCGCTGTAGCTAATAAATTAGTTATAAGCGATAGATATTCGCCATTTAACATTTAAAGAAATAGGCGAGTTCAATTTGGTTATAGATTTCAATATGTTTTATTCAAGTGAAAGTTACAGGTTTATATAGTAAAATTAAAGTAAAATTATTGTCTACTTAGCATAATATAATAATTAGGTCAATATAATAACGTAACATAAAATACCATACAATACAATAGAATGCTTCACTATTAGTTAAGTTCAATGTCTGTATATCAGTTAGAACAAGGAAACATGATCACCGCTTGATGGTTTGTACATTCATTCAAAACAATGTTATATGAGATTATGCCATTTATGAATATGACGGTATATGCGACTGTCATATCCGCTACACCTCCATTTTCTGGAAGAATGTTCATACGCTATTAAGCATATGAATATTCTTTACTCATTGTTACCTTGGTCTAAATTCAATGACAGATTACATATCATCTTGAAAATATTATTTTTTTTTTCAATATTTTTTTTTTTATTATTATTATTTTTTTTTTTAATATATTGGTTATTTTTATTATTTTACTTTTTATATATTGGTTATTTTTATTATTTTACTTTTTATATATTGGTGCACCAAACTTATCGTTGTTTAATGATATATGTTTTTAACTCATCTTTTTTTTTGTGTATTATGTTGAGAAATAATGATTTTGTGAAAAGATAAAAAAATTACTTGTTTCAATTAAAAAGTTTAATTCTATTCCTGTGAACCTTCTGCTTCTTATTTCCCTTAGTTTCTAATAATATGTTATCGTTATCACCTATTTCTATAATCTTATACGGGCCCTCATATCTATTGTCTAACTTATGTCCTACCTCATTTCTTAATAAAACCAAATCTCCTAAATTTAAATCTAACTGTTCTGAATTTATATCATAAAATTGTTTCTGCTTAACCTTAGCCTTATCTAGTAGTAATCTTGCTCTCTTGTATGCAATTTCTAACCTATACTTCACTTCTTTACTATAATCATCTATATTATAAATAGGATCTATTCTATCTATACTATTAAAATAATGAAAACTATGAGGTATCCGTCCAAAAATTAGCTCGTATGGACAGTAACCGTGAACTGCCGATGGGGTGGTGTTAAAACAATATGTAAAGTATCTAAGCCATTCGTCCCAATCGTCTCGTTTAATCGATATATATGAACGTATATATTCGTTGAAAGTTCGGTGACTGCGTTCCACAGTACCTAGAGTCTGATGGTGATATGCAGTAGAGGTAATATTCTTGATTTTCATATATTTACACAAATCCGTTATTATTGAGTTCTTATACTCTGTTCCCATATCCGATATGAACGTCTTCATTGGACCGTAGCATAGTATAAAATACTCAAATATAGCCTTTGCAACTGTGCTTGCACTCTTGTTCGATATTGGTATGGCCACTAAATATTTAGTTAGGTCACATATTAATGTGACAATATACTCATTACCATTTTCCGTCTTTGGTAATGGACCAATGGTATCCACTAATACGATGTCGAATGCAGTTGCTGGGGTTTCTGTCAGTATCATTGGTGTCTTAGTATGTGTTGTTATCTTAGCTTTTTGACATTTTAGGCATGTTTTGATATATTTTTTCACGTGTGAAGGCATACCTCTCCACTTGTAATGTCTTCTAATTTTTGCTAATGTTCTTGATATCCCGCAGTGGCCGCCTTCCGCTGGATTATCATGATATGTAGTTAATATCTCTTTTATTTTATTATCATCTTTAGCATCAATTATGGTCACCTTTGGCAGTAGCGCTACTGTTAATTTTTTCAAATAATCATTGCCCTTTCTTTTGAATTCATTTATAGATACAAATTTAAAAATTTCTTCATCGGGTGCCATTTTTAATTTTTCAAGATTCAGCTTACCGGCTTCTTTTTAAAGCCTTAGGAAAAATCCTCCTAGGTCCAATTTCCCATTAGTACACAGATCTTCAACATTTATTCGCTTCAATATTAATTTTCCATGCTTCAATAAGCATCTTCCTGGAGTTAATATTAACTTTACTAGCTTTTTAACGTCATCATATTGTATGACTTCATATATATTGGGCTTTTCTTTTATATTTTCATGATGCTTTTGTTTAGTTACTTTTTCGTTCTTTCTGGTGTCGGACCTTGTGGTCACTTTATTTATTACTAATACATTTTTGTGTAATTCTTTAAATTCTTCAATGCTTATTCTTGATAAAGCATCAGCAACGTAATTTTCTTTACCCTTGAGATACTCAACTGTAAAATCATACTCTTCCAAGTCCAAACGCATTCTTGTTAATTTTGAACTTGGATTTTTCATCGAGAATAGGTATGACAAAGGTCTATGATCGGTCTTTACAAGAAAACGTGTTCCGTAGATATATGGTCTGAATGTAGTATGGCCCAATGGATAGCTATGAGCTCTTGCTCGATTGTTGATTTGTTGCTCTCTCCTTGTGTGAATGTTTTCGAGGCATATGCTATAGGTAGATGTTTGCCATTGTACTCCTGACTTAATACCGCTCCGCAAGCGTGCTTACTGGCGTCAGTTGTTATACAAAATTCCTTATCAAAGTTTGGATATTGTAGAAGGGTTGGTAGCATTAATGCTTTCTTTAAGTAAAGAAATGCGTTATTACATTCTTCTGTCCACTCGAATGGTACGTTTTTCTTGCACAGACGCGTAATGTGGCGTGAATGAAGAGAGAAGTTCTTAATAAACCTTCGGTAGTAATTACAAAACGCAATAAATCGTCTTGCACTATTTGCGTCAGTTGGAACTGGATATTTCCTAATTGCTTCGTATTTTCCATCATCCGGCAGAATGCCCTTATCTGTACATTTATGCCCAAGAAAAGTTACTTCATGTCTAAAGAATGAACATTTTTCAGGATGCAACTTTAGATTATATTTTCTGCATAGATCAAAAACGCTTTTCAAGTTATTTATCATTTGTCTCTCCGATCGACCTATTACCACTAGATCATCCATATACAAAAATGCTTGTGAGGGGTTTAACCCTGAAAATGCTATAGTCATCATCCGCTGAAAAGAGTTTGGAGCTATTTTTAATCCGTAGGGGAGCCTTTTAAACCGATATGAGCCGTTGCTTGTAGAAAAGGATGTAATGTCTCTTGACTTCTCGTCGAGTTCAATTTGGTGGAAACCCGACATTAAATCTAGGCACGAAAAGTATTTTGCTCTTCCTAATTGATCTAAAATATCTTCTATTCTTGGTAGTGGAAATTTATCAGCGACTAGTTTTTTGTTTATTTGACGATAGTCTACTACCAAACGCCATCTCTTCTTATCTGAATTAGGTAGTGATTTCTTTGGTACTAGGAGTAGTGGACTATTGTACTCTGATGTGGAAGGTTCAACGATGCCGTCTTCTACTAAATTTTTAACCTGTGCATCTACTTCGATCTTGTGTGTATGGGGTATCCTGTAGTTTTTAATATAAACGGGTTCCTTGTCTTTGAGTTTAAGTTTTTGTGTATAGAAATTGTTCGCAGTGATGGGTTCCGTATCTAATCCGAAAATATCAATGTAGTCTGTACATAATTTTTCCATTTGTTCCTTAAATGGTTCAGGAAAGCTTTTTGACAATTTGTGCATAATTTCAACTTTTCTGGATCCACTACACTTCTGTGTAGCTGATATTGTATAATTGTCGAGATTTTCCGATACGATATCAATACATTTAAGTGATACTGTTACTGTATTAGTGTTAATAACCCTGATGAAAGCTCTTTTACTGTTTACTATTGTATTACCTATTATTACTCCTGGTTGTGGTTCTTGATTAACAACAAGTACTTCTTCATAAGGTGTGTTTATCTTTATTTGTCTAATAACTTCAGAACGAGCTGGTAACAAGATAGTATCATCCGAACTGTAGTGTAAGATTGGGATGTGAATTCCGTCCCGAACATTTCCGGGTCTTAATATAAACCAATCTTGCGTTTCACCGAAATCCAAGATACAGTTGTAGTGTTTGATGAAGTCTATACCGAGTATTCCGTCGCATGGAATAGGAAAATTTTCGGGTACTATGTGGAACTCATGGGGAACAAAGTAATTTTTAATACGAAGTTTCAAATGTGTGGTACCCAGTGACTGTATTGTTCCTTCACCTATTCCACTAATTGTTGTTGTATTATATTCATTTACCCCCCTCATATTTAATGCCATTCTGTTTTAGTAACGATATATCTGCTCCAGTATCAACCAGCAAAGTTAATTGGTTGTTCTCACCATCATAGACTTTTACAAAAATGCTTAAATTCAAATTTAAATGTAAAATACGGTTGAATCGTTTTTTGTCATACTTTGTATTCTCAAGGGTGTGAATTAGTTTTCCGTTTCCGTTTCATGTTCTTGTTGAGTTATAGCTCGTACATTACTCGTACGGTAGTGATTATTATTATTATAACCACGGTTGTTATTATTAAAATTTCGGTGGCCTCTGCCCCGATTAGCATTGTAGTTCCGATTACTAGTGTTATTGCCGTTACTATTTTGATTATTATTACGCCAACGGTTATTGTTATGACTACGTCCTCTAAAAGAACGTCCTCTCCGATTTCTGAAGTGCATTACCGAAGAATCTTTTGTTTCCGTGCAAGTATCTACATATTTCATAATAAGCTCGTCCATTGTCTGGAACTGTCCCGCACGCATGATAATTTTGACTTGCTCATTTTGAGTGTTTTTCGCCATAGATTTTACAGCAACTTGGGTTGCATATTTGCCAGCTGTTTCAAGTGTTAAACCGTCTGATATGTATGCACTTTCCAATGCTTTTGTAAGCTCTTCTATTTCCTTGACGTAAGCCGTTGTGTTTTTATTTTGTTGTTTTATATTCATCAGTTTTGCCGAGAGAACACCGACTGTTTCTCCCTTCACAGTGCTTCTTAACTTACTTATAATTTGTTGTATAGTTGTTTCTGAAGAAATTAAATTCCTGGCTGTACCTTTTAGTTTGGTTTTTATTACATTTACCGCCAATGTTTCATGGGTTTCCTTTATAGTTTCTAAAATGCTCAAGGCATCTATAAAACTTTGTAAGTTTTCGTGTTTCCCGTCGAAATCAGGTAAGATCCTGGTGACGGTTTGCAAAAACTCTATACTAGTTTGCGGCATATCTGCGCTGTTCTCGTTTTCAACAGATTCCAATTCCTTATTAATTTCAGTATCGTCTTCGGACAAATCTTCGCTCTCTGAACTGCATTCGCATTTTGCGCCCTCTGTGAGTGAGTGTGAAATTTTCACATGCAAGCTATGTTTTGCGGAAACTTTCAGAATTCTATCCCTACAATTATTGTAGATAGCAATTGCTTCTTTATTGTGATCTGATTTTAATTTATTCTCATACCCAATTAAAAATTTTCGTAATGATTCAAAATTATCTAATAAGACTTTCTTATGTTTCTCTATAGTTTCATTTCTAATTCCTCTATTCTTATTCAAACACTTATATGATCTTCTAATCTGCCCTTCATATGACTTTAATTTATTCAAAACTTCGGACCAAGTGTCCATTATATTCTCTCTACTTCGTTAATTTGACCAATATATCTCTTTTTTATTCTCTTATTATGCATTTTATATAATTTCAAAACTAATTCTATCCCTAATATAACAGTGATAATAAGCAAGTAAATTTTTATTTGTTCCCAACCATTATCTTTTTGTTCAACAATTACTTCATTTACAACATTAGCCTTAGGGTTTGTTAGCTTTGCCTCTTGATTACCCATTTCAATTTTAATTTATGAGTTTTAATGCAAAATGATTTTTAAGAGCGAAAATGTATAAAAAAAGCTGATTTGAATTTATGTTTTTAATTCAAGACAGGTGCACCAATTAAAGAAAATTTTAAGTATTTTTTTAACTCTTAAATAATTTTTATTAATTTTCATTTATTTAATATAAAATATTTTTTATTTTTTGAAAATTTTTAAATTTTAAATAGTTTTTATTTTTAATTTTTATTTGTAGTAATTTTTATTAACTTAACATAATTGTTACTTGTATTACTATTCATTTATTTAGTATAATTATCATCATGACCGTTGCCATTACACAAGAAGAAAAGAAAAAAAAAATTGTGTCGGACACGGGCGAAATCGCCTCCGTCCCTACCGGTGCATAACCAGGTTAGCACTCTGTTAAAATTACTTTATATTTTACCTCTATTATAAGGTTTTCATTAAGTTTTTGGAAAATTTATATATTTTTATCTCCTTCTCCAGTTCTTCTATTTTGTTCCATAACCTGGTGGATACGTCCCATGAAGGTGGTGGGTTGCTTCTGATTAGTCTCTTCAGCTGGGCTATTTTTCTTCTTTTCCCCACAAGATATCCTCCTCTTCTCTTTGGCTTGTTGGTGGCTGGAATTTTTGGGGTGTCCTCTTTTGGTCTTCCTTGAGTCCGTCTCCGGTACTCCTCGATAGATAACGGTTTCGGACCCTGGTTATTATTACGTGACTGTTCTGATGTGAACACTGTCACGGTCGCCATGTAGCTAATAAATTAGTTATAAGCGATAGATATTCGCCATTTAACATTTAAAGAAATAGGCGAGTTCAATTTGGTTATAGATTTCAATATGTTTTATTCAAGTGAAAGTTACAGGTTTATATAGTAAAATTAAAGTAAAATTATTGTCTACTTAGCATAATATAATAATTAGGTCAATATAATAACGTAACATAAAATACCATACAATACAATAGAATGCTTCACTATTAGTTAAGTTCAATGTCTGTATATCAGTTAGAACAAGGAAACATGATCACCGCTTGATGGTTTGTACATTCATTCAAAACAATGTTATATGAGATTATGCCATTTATGAATATGACGGTATATGCGACTGTCATATCCGCTACACCGCCCATGTCTGGTAAAAAATCAACAAACATTTATTTTTTTAAATAACAAAAAACTACTGTAAAAATGAATGTAAAATCATAAAACATTCTTTTAATGTGGTTCATTTTTTTTTTTTAAATGAACTAAAAGGTTAGTAAACAATTTAATTGAAAATGAAAATTATTCAAGTTCGAGGCCATACTCTATATTTCTTTATTAGGATATTGTCCTAACAAATAATCTATAGAGTTTTTTTTCTGTTTTCAAATTTATTATTTGACCCTTTCAGGAATGTGTTGATAGATCTATTTCGAGAATTTTCTTGGTTCCCATTATCAGAACACGTTTTGAAAGCTGTAATAGTCCCATTCCAACCAGCAAAACAAAACACATGCTTTGCCAAAAAAAATTGTGTTTCCTAGTACAATATTATTAATTTTTAATACAGCGGTTTTACAAAAATAGTAGTAATTTGCCAGCACCATTTTTTTGGTACGGTTGGCAATTTCTCTTCAATTTCAAATGCTTTTAGTGGTCAGTAATAATATTACTCATACGTCAAGTGATTCGTTATAATGAATTGTTATATTGAGAAAACACAAACGCATGGGTTCTACATTCGAAAATGAAGTGAAAGTGAAACTTCCGCTCAATTTGTGTTCCCAATTCCACATAAGTGATTTGAAAAGAAAAATTTCATTTTATTTCTAGTGGAATTAAAGTGATTTGATGTGTTCTATAAAACAATTTCACTACAAAAAAGTAATTGTAAAGCGGTATTCGTTAACTGAGTGAAAAACCAAACTTTTTAGAAAATAAAATTATTTTGAATATTAAACGTAAAAAAAAATCAAACAATGTAAGTAAATGAGATATGTTGTTAATATACGTTTATTTAACTGAAAAAGTGTTGTATTTTTTACGGGAAAACACATGAATCCGGAACAAGAGGCCCCATTTTTAACATTCATGCAAAAAAAATCTGGTTTGGCCAAAGGTTTTTAGAGGGGCGACAAAACAGTTGAAGACCAGTTGTGGAATGACTTAGCAAGTACATTAAACAGCTTAGGACCTCCAGAAAACGATGCAACTGGTTGGAAAAAGGCTTGGGCTGATTGGAAGGCTACCAATCGTGAAAAATTGGCCGAAAATAGAGCAGAGGTGGTAGCAACAGGTGGAGGACCCAATAATATCCAACACATATCGTCCAAAGAAGATTCAGTTGCCAAACTTTCTGGCCTTTATACAGCAGTCGAAGGTGTTCCAGCTGCTAAACCATTCGGGACGACTAGCAAAGGGTAAACAACCACAAATTCATCTACTGAATTGTCAAACTTAGATGGCACCAGTTCCGACAATGTAGTAACGTGATTTTACAAAAATTAAATAAAAATGATGAAGGTACTGAAAATATAGAAAATGAGGAACCGCAACCGATGATTTCCCTTTTTGATTTCTCAATTTCTTCGTGACTTCTTTGAAATCTAATTCATTTTGGGCATATGACAGTTTTCAAAACATTACACATATTTGTTAAAATTTTTGCTAGATTCCACTGCTAGATTGAAATCTTTTGCGATCATTTGTTGGTAAATTCCTTGTCCGAAGTAGCGTAGTGATGTGCCCAATTGCAAAATAATTGGAATGCTTGTCTTTTTAGCCATTGGTGATAATTCTTCTAAAACCATCATAAATGCATACTTATTTAATCTAAAATACGCAATAAAACTATTTTTTTTTATTAATTTTAAACACTTGCGACTCAGTTTTAATTATTGTCTTACGATTTTTCTGGTAGTTCCAAAGCATTTGAACAGTCACGAAGCCTTTTACTATTTACATTTTACATTTTCCGTTCTTTGTTTTTTTTTTTTTAATTAAATACCAGGAAATCACAATTGCGAAACTCATTTTATATTATTTTAAAAATAAGTATTTTTTTGTTTAATTTTTATTTTTGTCAAAAAATGCACTCTTCTTTATTGCAATTTCATTCACTTTAAAGTGATAATTTGGTTTTTTCCCGCATTTTTTTATGTTGTTGCTAAGAACAAAATGAAAATGAAATCGTCGTGAAAAAAACGATTCACTCGTTTTTCAGAACACAGCGGAATTGATTATGTGGAATTAAAAACGATTCCACTTTCACTTCGTAGTGGAATATAGAACCCAGGCCAAATTGATGTTTTGCATGGAATTGTCACTTCTTTCAAAACGCCCCAGTAAAAACTTTCGTGTTTTTAGAAGCAGGATAAAACAAATGCGCTGATGTAAGTGCTTACTATTACATAATATTGAGAAGCAGCAAAAGAAACGAATAATTTTCGTATAAAAATAAACAAACAAGAATGTTGAGCTTACTGTTTTCCCTAACAAGGATGCAGGTTGTAAGCAGCTTATCCTAATCCCTTACAAGGATGCAGGTTGTAATGCAGAAAGTTTCATACCGTGGATTATAAACGATCTGTACCAGTTTTTCCGAGTGATTTCCTATTCTGTTTGGTGTTTTCGAGTATGTAATAAAAAATAATTAGTAATTTAACTGTTTCTGAAGAGCTAGCACGTGGAGCGGTAAAAAAAATAAAATGATTATATTATGTGTCAAAAGTTTTTACAACAACAAATTAATGTCTGTAGAACTTTATTAGAAATAAATTATGTATGGTATATACATACGGCATTCATGTTATTACAAGTTTAAATTTTAAATTTTAAAAAATTAAAACCAAAAGTTTATTTTTCGATCTTTTATCATAAATTTTGATGTGAGCAAGATTATTCAAGTTCAAGATCATTTGTTTTTTGTTAAACAAAAAACCGTGCAATGTTTATTTATTAATCAAAAAAGTTTTCTGTCCGCTAACTAAAATAAACTTTTGGTTTTAATTTTTTAAAATTTAAAAGTAAAACTTTTAAAAATTGCAGAGTACGGCAAAACTGATTTATGGTCCTAATACTATAGTCAGACAGTGTTGTTGTTTATTTAATAAACAATAACAACACAGTATATTATGACTAGAGATTCTAGCCTATACACAAACAATGTTTATTAGTTAAAATTGTTTTATTTTTGATTTGAATTAGTTCAGTTCTTCCAATTTTGTTTTTTACTTCTCATCGGGTAAATAAAACAATACGTGTAAAGCGTTGATCTTTTTCCTTCAAAATTTGGGTAAAATATTCTACTCCTTCTACATTGGTTCCCTGATGATTTTCGGTGACGCGAAATGAAACATGTAAGGACCTGTAAGTAGATAAATTCTGCTTTAAGTTAGCGAACAGAAAACTTTTTTGATTAATAAATAAACATTGCACGGTTTTTTGTTTAACAAAAACAAATGATCTTGAACTTGAATAATCTTGCTCACATCATAATTCATGTTATTACTTTTAATCGTAATAATATAGATATGAAATATGATTTTACTGCAAGCCATGAAATCACAGCTTTTTGTAAGCGCTAAAATTAGCGCTTATTTTGCCCAAAAGTAATGCTTCCTAGTGGAAATTCGGCATATAAAAATCATAGCATATGTTAGCAGGTTTGTAAGGGATTCTTTTTGGCTTACTCTCTTACAAACCTGCTTGCATGTAAGCAGCGTTTTTTACTGGGGTGTTCTGATGATGGGAACCTTAGAAAACTTCCGAAATAGATCTATCAACACATTCCTGAAAGTAGTCAATTAATAAATTTGAAAGCAAAAACTCTATAGATTATTTGTTAGGACAATATCCTAATAAAGAAATATAGAGTATGGCCTCTAACTTGAATAATTTTCATTTTCATTGCACAATTAAAGGTCGAAAAGCATAATTTTTATTTTTAATAAAATTTGTATCAAACATTAGGGGGTCTTCGTTGTATGGGCGAAAAATAAAAATGAGATTTTGACTGTACCCCCCCCCTTAAAATATTTGTTAGGGTGTCAAAATACGCCACGCAATTAGAGTTCTAGCATAACGGGAATATGTTCCACATCGCCCTTGAAAATCGGGCCCCTTGGAAAAATGGGCATAATTTAAAAAAAAAATACAAATTTTTTTTCTTCAAAATTAAAAAAATGTAAAATAATTTCTGTGTTGGGTTTAATCATAGCTACTCAGATAAAAAATATTACTTTCCCAGAAAATCGCTAACTTACCCTAGGTTAGGTTAGGTTGAGCTGGCCGGTCAAAGACCCCGCATAGACCATTAGGTCCCTAGCGTTACCAGATAAGGAACGATAACCCCCACGTTAGGTCAGTCGTTAGTGATGGTAGCCAGAGTTCCCCACACCCTCTTAGCAAATGTTAGAAGTCTCAAGATTCCGATTTCTGAGATTTCTCCCAGATCGCGGAATAGGTGGTCCCCTAAACATTTCGACCTTGAGCGTGCAAGAGCAGGACAGTGGCACATTAGGTGTTCCACCGTCTCTCTGTCCCCCGGTACCCCACAGAATCTACATTCGTCACTCTGCAGCCTTCCCGCTCTCTTGGCAAGAACTGCCGTCCAGCAGTGACCAGTTAAAATCCCCACAAGAAGTCTACAGTCGCTCCTGGACAAGGACAGTAAAAGTTCGGTCGCTACGGGATCGTAGGATTTCCACATGACTTTAGATACTCTGCATGTTTCGGTATTTCTCCAAACCGCATCAGCTCTTCGCATCATCGTGGATTCTACATCCCTTTTCAGAGACCGAAGTGGCACGCGAACATCCAATGCCATTTCAACTGGCAAATGGACTCCCCGTTTAGCCAGTTCATCCGCAACCTCATTCCCTTCAATACCCCGGTGCCCACGAACCCAATAGATGTGGACTCTCCTTCCGGACCCAAGTCTCCCTAGAGAGTTCTTGCACTCTTGGACAATCGAAGAGTAGGTCAAGTTGGCGGCGATAGCTTTGATAGCCGCCTGACTATCAATAAAGAAATTAACGTAACTGCCCTCCGTTTCAGAAACAAGAGCAAGGTCAGCAGCCATTTTGGCCGCCATAACTTCCGCCTGAAAGACGCTGCAGTAATCGGGAAGTTTATATGACTCCTCGATACCCAGCTCTCGACAGAAAACCGCTGCCCCGACCCCCTCCTCCATCTTTGAACCATCAGTGAAGAAGTTGAAGGTTCTGTGGTCAGGACGAAGGCCTGCCAACCAGCCGTATTCACTCAGGGTAACACGCAAGCCAGTGGTGAAGCCAATTTTCGGGATGGTGTAGTCACTGCTACAGATCCTATCCTCAATAATCATCCCGTGACCATAAGGTCTCGTCGTAAATCTCCCCGTAGCACAAAGGCGAACGGCGGATTTCCTGGCGGCGCCCTCCGCCACTAGATTAATCGGTTGTAGATTTAGGATTACATCCAGTGCCGCGGTAGGCGTGCTGCGAAGTGCGCCTGTTATACAAAGTTCAGCGAGTCTCTGCGCGCTCTCAAGCCGCCTACAGTAAGACATTTTCTCTAACGCTTTCCACCAAACAAGTACTCCATAGAGTAAAATTGGCCTAGCCACTGCCGTGTAAACCCAGTGCATGAGTTTGGGAGATAGACCCCAAGTCTTGCCTAGCATTCGTTTACATGCATAGAGCGCATTTGTAGTCTTTTTAACTCTCTCCTCTACATTGAGTTTCCACGACAGCTTGCTGTCCAATATGACCCCCAGGTACTTTGTGTGGTCCTTCAAAACAAGATTGGTTCCCCCTAGCCTAGGTGTGGTCCACGGGCCCACCTTGGTCTTATGAGTGAAAAGTACCAAATCCGTCTTCTCTGGATTTACGCCCAGTCCCACTTTGGTCGCCCACCTGTTAATGATCCCAAGTGTAGTCTCCATTACAGAACTGACGACATCCAGGTATTTGCCAGTGACAATGACGGCTACATCGTCTGCATACACAGTCGTTGAAGCCGCATCGTACTTAAGCTCCTCGAGAAGTCCGTTAACAACAAGTGTCCACAACAAAGGGGAGAGAACTCCTCCTTGGGGAGTTCACCCTCTGCAGTCTGGCGCTTCCCCAATCCGCTGAGATTATCCTGCATCCCAGCAGGTTGCTTACCCAATTTACAGCCCCCAAAGAAGCTCCCGTTCCTGCCAAACACTCCAAAATTGCATCTGTATGCACATTATTGAAAGCACCAGCTATATCAAGGAAGACTCCCAGGGCGAATTCCCCATAATGAAGGGCCCTTTCTATCTGTGAAACAACCGAATGGAGTGCTGTCTCCACAGATTTTCCCTTCGTGTAAGCGTGCTGGTTGTCGCATAGAAAATTAGGCTCCAAGCTTTCTCGAACATGGAAGTCCAAAATTCTCTCCAAAGTCTTCAGGAGGAATGAGGTAAGGCTAATTGGCCTATAATCCTTTGGATACAAGTGATTGCTTTTACTCGATTTCGGTAAAAATAAAACATTTGCTGTCCTCCAGGATACAGGCACATATCCAAGTCTCAGACAACCCCTGAAAATTTCGGCCAGCCACGATACCAAACAGTGGCCACCATAACGCAGCAAGGCCGGAAATATACCGTCCGGCCCAGGTGACTTATATGGTTGAAAAGAGTCGACAGCCCATTTGACCCTTTCCCGGGTGATCAAGCCGTCATCAGTATTCTCCGGATAGATATCCGGTTCAACAAGGGTAGACAGGTCAGTGCAGCCCGGAAAGTGAGTATCTAACAGTACATTCAGAGTCTCCCCGCTACCTCCTGTCCACTCCCCATTCTCCGTACATATAGTGCTTGGCATAGACGGATCTCTAGCAAGCATCTTCCTTAGTCTGGTGGTCTCCCCAAACCCTTCGATGTTGCCGCAGAAGTCTCGCCATGAGCTTCGCTTAGCCCTACGTATGTCACGCTTGTAAGATCTCAGTGCATCTCTGTATTCCCCCCAGCACTCTAATTGGTCCGCACCTTTCGCCAATTTAAAGAGCTCACGGAGTTCGCGTCTTTGACAGTCCAAATCCCTGTTCCACCAGGGAGGTTTGGACTTACGCCTGGTCCGTGTAAGAGGACATGATGCCTCATAGGAACCTACAACTTTCGTCACCAAATCGTCCACCGCAGAGTCTACCTCACCCGGACTGTTTAACGTCCGCGGTTGGCTTAGTCCCCTGACCAGTAGAGAAGAGTATTTGGACCAGTCAGTTCTTCTAGGATTCCTAAATACCCTACTGTCCGGTGTATTAAAACACACGTTAAAAGAGATGTAACAGTGATCAGAGAAGGAGGGACGTGATAATACCTTCCACTCCTCCACCCCCACTCTTTCACCCATATACAGTGTCAAATCAAGAACATTTCTAGAGGTGGGCCCTATATAAGTCGGTGCCTCACCCCTGTTAGCAATCTGTAGGTTAGTTTGTAATATAAAGCTAATAAGAGACTCACCTCTAGCGTTGATATCCTTACCGCCCCATATTGTGTGGTGTGAGTTCGCGTCAGTGCCCACCACCAGAGTTTGCTTCTTGGCACAAGTTTCTACGACAAGTCTCTGAAGTTCAGCTGGAGGGGCATCTTTACCATGTGGCATATAAGAAGATGCAAAGAGTATATTATCATCTTTGCCATTTTCTATTGCCCACTACCGTGAGATCATCGGTGCTGTAATTAAAGAGAATATGTGAGCATAGGTTCTTCCTAACAAGTATAACAGATCGAATTCTACTTACAACTTTTGGGAAGTATGTATAAAAGGCACGTGACCTTAACCCAGATACCTGATTTCCCGTAGAGATCCAGGGCTCCTGAATCAAGGCTACGTCGTAGCGACCCTCCTCTAGAACAAGAAGGAGTTCGACCGAAGCCATTTTACTGTGCTGGAGGTTTATTTGCAGGATCTTTAGCATTATCAACCAAGATCTCCCGCCGGGGCTCAGCTTCAGCGGCTGTTTCACCCAAAATAAGTCCAGCTGCGGCAGCGGTGGCAGCGGCTAAATCCCGTTCCACTTCATCGGCCTCTAAGGTGTTGGGGTTTGCGTCTCTCGGATGTCGTTTCTTGAGTTTCAGAAACACACTACCCACGCCCCATGACATTTTACCATACCGCGGATACAATAGGTCCTCAGCCTCCTTTGTTATCTGCAGTATGTAATTTTGACCATCCTTGCTGCCTTTATCGACATGCAAAACCTTCCACTCTCTAGTCGGAATGTCAGGGTTTTGGCTCTGTAGAAGGCGTAGGGTTACGTCCGGCTTTACAATGCGCGGAATTTTTACTTTTGCCTTTGGGATTTCGGGGATATTGGATCGATCCACAATCTTAAGTTGCGCATCTTTCCACAGGCCTTTGAGTCTCGGAACCACTTTCTTCACCCATCCCAACGTCACATCGTCCTTGCACTTAATGAGCTTTACTCCATTAAACCAACCCGCTCCATCGAATGAAGGCATCGGTTGATCTGGTTCAGCTTCCATCTTTGCGACGATCTCCCCAAAGATTAGGGACTCAACTGTTTCCCACCGATCATTGGACATTTGACCGTAAGGATTGCTCATGTCTAGAAGTGCCACGCTCAAATGGCGTTTAGCTACTTCGCTAACCTTTGCAACCTTAGGCACAGGTTCC
Source organism: Delia radicum (assembly GCA_021234595.1). Taxonomy (NCBI): domain Eukaryota; kingdom Metazoa; phylum Arthropoda; class Insecta; order Diptera; family Anthomyiidae; genus Delia; species Delia radicum. Next base: position 58,280,137 of record CM037853.1, read on the forward strand.
ACGACGGCTTTGGACGTGCTGGGTCTTACGTCTTCGTGGAGATGCTTGCGCTTTTTAGGGTTTTTGGGATTGGTGGCGGATGGTGAATCATCGACCGACCGTTGTCTCTTCTCCTGCATGCTCTTAATCACAGCTTCCTCAATGCAATTGGGGAACCGTGAATTGTTGGCGGCATACTTACGGTTGTTACCAAAATGAGCCCGGCCTTTTTCAATAGCGCCTGTTGCCCACTGCAGCCTATCTTTCTCTTCGGAGGAAGGATTGGTTATTGAGCTAAGACGATGTTGAATTCTGATCGCAGCCTTGTATTCAGATAGAGCTTTAAGACCCTCTTTACTGCGTCTCGGTCTTTCTCTCTTATGAGGAGGTATACCTTTCTGCGTAGTGGGAGACTTTAGAAGCTCATGTTCATCCTTTGATGTTACAGTTTTGACACTATCAAGATCCGAGTCTGAGCCAACATCAGCATCCATCCGTGTCAATTTTCTAGGCGTAGCGTCTTTAATACATCCGCCGTGGGACGCCACCACGGCAGAGAATGTGTGACCGCTGGCGACACGCAGAGGGGAAGTAGATTCCCCACCGTGCCCGCCGGTGGTCGCAGTCACTGCTAACACCGACGTTTGGGCGTATATTACCGCCCGGATTTCTTCTTCATTTGTCGTACTTTCCATAATTCATACTTCACCAAATCATCGTTTTAAAAAGAAAAACCGCCGACCCTCTGGGTAGCAGACGCGGACCAGGAAGCCGCTCAATATGAGGCAGACGCGCCTGGGTTTCGAAAAACCGGAATTTAGATCGCCCCAAGCCGCCCAATATGGAAAAAAAAAAACAGACGCTCGGACCGAAATAAAACCCCGGTTACCTTCCACTTATGGTCAGAGCCCATCACAATAATGTGGACAATATGGGTTACATTGTTACACTATTATCAAAGTCCTGACCTTAGCCGTGTAACACCTGGTACACGTTTCCAGCCGGCACCCCCGAGGAGGGTTCAGTAGAAGGATTTGCACTGCCAGCCTTAACTTACCCTAACTTTGTGTCAAAAAAATGAATAAATATTTTGGGTGTACCTTAAAGTGAATTTTTTGCATTTTAAAAAATTTTATTCAACAAAAATCAAAAACCTAGTGTTTGCTGTCAAGTATTTTATTAAACACATCTCAAGTATTAAATAAGCCAAGTACTGTGTATATCCGTTGGCAAATTTTTTTTTAGAGCATTTTGATTCTCGGGGATTTAAATGTTTTTTTTTTTTTATACATTTTAACTTTAAAACAAGGTTTTAATAATATTTCATCAATATTATTGTATATGCTCTTTTATATGATTGTAATAACTTTATTATAAAATACTATTTTTCCTATTGATAGTTAACCCATGTTAACCTGGGGTTAAATATGACCCACGTTAGCAAATTAAAGGTTGTTAATGACACTTCAGAACGGGCAGTGAAGCTCATGGAGGACTACAATAAAGTATTGTCACGAAACGAGGAGGAAAAACAAGTAATAATGCAAATTTTAGCCGATTATAGCACTACCCGGATGCAAAAAAATTTACACTATTAAATTAAAAACACGTTTTTCGAAAATACTCCTGAATATGTACAAAAAATCAATTTTAATATGAATACAAATATCTGAATTTATACTAAATAATTAATTTTAATTAATTTTAAAATGTAAATAAATTACAATTAGAAACATAAACAAAAATTTATTTTGTCATCTTTGTGATTTTTGACTCTTTAAAATACGAGGGTCAATTGTGACCCCATGAAAACACAGGTTAACTATGAACACGAAAAATTATACTTTATAATAAAGTTATTACAATTTTATAAAATAGCATACACAATAACATTGATGAAATATTACAAAAATCTTGTTAAAAAAAGTCTATACAAATTAAAAAAAAAAACGTTGAAATCCGTCAAAATCAAAATGCTCTAACAAAAATTTTTGCCAACGGATATCCGTAATACTTGGCTTATTTAATACTTGAGATGTGTTTAATAAAATACTTGACAGCAAACACTAGGTTTTTGATTTTTGTTGAACTTTGAGGTACACCCAAAATATTTATTAATGTTTTTGACACAAAGTTAGGGTAAGTTAGCGATTTTCTGGGAAAGTAATATTTTTTATCTGAGTAGTTATGATTAAACCCAACACAAAAATTATTTTATATTTTTTTAATTTTGAAAAAAAAAATTGTAATTTTTTTTTTTAATTATGCCCATTTTTTCAAGGGGCCCGATTTTCAAGGGCGATGCGGGACATCTTCCTGTTATGCTAGAACTCTAATTTTTTGCATGGTGAATTTTTGTACCCAAACAAATATTTTAAGAGGGGGGCAGCCCCAAAAATCGCAAGTTGAAAAATAAGGACCACCCTAATCAAATATTTGTTATTTTTTGAACTTCAAATGGTACTTTTGAATTACATTTGCAATGTTCTATTTTTTGAATTTCAAACAGGATTTTGTGATTTGCATTTGCTATTTTTGAAAAACAAATGCGATTTTTGAAAAAAAAAAATTTCGAATAACATATTATTTTTTAAAAATATATTATTTTTTGAATAACAAATGTAGTTTTGTAATTAAAATTGCTGTTTTAGAATAACATTTGGTATTTTTTTAAAATCAATTGCAATTTTGATATTACAATGGATATTTTGATGATATTAATGTGTGATTTTTTCAATATCAAGTCGAAATGGTGTAGAGAATTCGGCGAATAATAGCTTGTGTTAAACAAGAAAAACCTTAAATAAATATTTGGATAATAAAATTTGAAGAAAAAAAATTTTATATTCTTTATTAAATATGAAACATTAAGTTTTGTTAAAAATAAAAAACTATGGTAATGTTTAAAAAAATAAGAGATACATAGTTACCAAAATTTTTAGTGGATTTCGAAACCTTTTTGATGATGTATTAATAATGAAAATCGGAGACTCGTTTCATTTTTTATAAAAGTCTTATTAAAAAAATATAAAAAAATCCACAAAAATGTTATTATGTCGAGCATGGTTTTTAGAGAGGATGGTTTTTATATTTTTTAATGCAGAATGATAGCATTTTTTAAGCTTTTTTATATTTTTTATTTTACCAAATTTTTCACAAAAGTTGTAGTGACTGACTTTTAATTAAATAAAAAATAGTGTTTTTCGATGTTTTTTTAAAAACGGGTTAGATCACGGTATGTTATCGCTAGAGCCAACATATTTTTGGAATCATCATAAAACATGTTAATTTTTATTTTCACGCTAGTGTATTATACACATTTTTTTTTGAGGAACTCTAATGTCCTACAATGTGATTAAAGCGCACAAACCTATATAAAAGAAACAACGAAACACTGCATATTTGGTCTTAAATATAATTGATTATTTTCTCTCCAAGATTTATAAAAAATTTCATTTAGTTAGACATTTTTAAATTGTGATTTAATACCCAATATAAAAAAAATCAAATTCTCAGAAAAAAAAACTTAAAACTTCTGTATTTTTAAGGTGCTACCAGAATGGACATGGCGTTGTTAAAATATTAACGTTTGTAACAGAAAAGAAACCAGTTATCGACCTTAATTTATTATTCCCAAACTTATTACCGGGTAATAGAATATTTTGGTGGGGTGCTCTCAAGCCACGATTTTTATAAAAAAAATGCTAAAAAAATTAAATTTCGTAAAATTCTTAAAAATTTCGTAAAATTTTTGAGTTAAAAATTTTGAAAATGCTTTTTTGACTCGAGGCTTTATAAAGAAGCTCAGTTCACGCACTAGCGTAGACAATTTCAAATATAATTGCGAATTGCAGACTCAAAAAACATGGATTTTCAAAAAATTAACACCAATTCCTTATAAGTATGCGATGTTCCTATACCGTTATTTTTGCGCTGGCATCAATTTGTTGTACCTCAAACTGTATAAAATCACACCATTTTTTAAATACTGTTCTCAAAGTCAATTCTATTAAACAGAGCAAAACCGCTATGAAAAAAACTGCGAAAATTTAAAAATCGAAACATTTTGGTTTCACTTTTCACATAGCAACTTTTCACCAAGCAGCGATATGGAAATAAGTTTTCAAGTGAATGTAATTCCCAAATCTAGTGAGTCAACTTTGTATTGCTTTGGATCTGAAATTTGATAACTCTAAGAAAAAAAAGTAAAATTAATAAATCAAAATCTTTTAAGTCTGAAGTAATTTTTTAAATTGTTTGACTTTGGCAAAAGGTGAAACCAACAATTAAAAGAGAGGGACATTTTTGTACACCCAAACCGGCAAGACCGTCTTAAGACTATTAAGTTTAGAAAGCACAATTTTTTTTCTTTTGTACTTCAAATACATAATAAAACTCAAATATAATATGTTGTCTACTTACCATAAAATTTTTGAGTCGATCACTTTTTTTTAAATGTGTTTTTTTAATAGTTGCGAAAAATTAATTTTGCGAAATAATTTTCGATAATAATTTGTTGACTTTTTGCACTTGTTTGATAACAGCTGACAAACTACTTGTCAGTGAGTGTTGGGGAGTATAACAAATGTAAAACAATGTTGTCTAATGACATTTTTCACTTTTTTGGACCGATAAAATTTATAGTACAGCAGTGGAGCCCAAAACCGGAAGACCGTCTTAAGACGGTCTTGCCGGTTGGAGGGTTAAATGGCCATCAATCAATCCTTTTGTTGAAGATGTTTCAATTTGAAACTTTGAACGTTGTAGTTTTTAATTATAGTCAACATAATCCAGTCCAGCGTTGATATCAATTCATAAAATCATCATAAATAAGATTCATTCAAATTCAGTTGCAATAGCTGTCAAAAGAAGTCTGTAAAGTCAGCAACATTTTTGCTGCGAGGATCCTTGCAGAAAAATTGTTAATATCAGCAACCAAATTTGGAACTTTTTTGTTGATATTAGCAAATTTTTCTGCAAGGACCGTCCCAGCAAAAATGTTGCTGAGTCTAGATCTACTCACCCAGACCTACAGCGTACACTAGGATGGCTTTCAAGTAGCACAGTGTAAGTGATTATTTTTTAATTTTGCTTTTATGTTGCCACAAAACTCGAGTTACTGAATCTGAAATCTACACAGAAAAAACTAAAAACGGGTTTCCATTAAAAAATTTATTGAATCAATTAATATTTTAATTGATTTTGCAGCTATCATGGAAATGATAATAGTAGTTAAAACTTTTATTGAAAATTAAAAGTAAAAAAGCTATAAATAACTATCTACTAAAAAAATTACGATACCCAACAAAAGTGTGTTAACAACACATGTGAATGCATATGTGTTCTCAGTAATGCTGTGTCTGTTTGTGCATTTGTGTGTGTGATTGTACAAATGCATTTGGTATTTTATTCCGAAATTTTTCTATTTAACATTCGGTATATGAAAAATAATTTGAGAGTTATGTCTAAAATAAAACATGTTTTTATATATTTAAAATTAAATTGATTGATTCAATTAAGTATTTGTTTAGAAATAAATTTCGTTCAAATGAAATTTTTCATTAGATACTATTTTAGGTTGATAATTTTTTTTTTGTGTATGAATGAAGGTTTTAACAAATTAAAACTTTTTAGTTATAGAACAATTACAGAGAGTATATGATGATCTAAATTTACACAAAAAATAAAATAGCTATGCAACAATCATAAAAACGTTAATTCAACCATTCTTTTAAATAAAGAAAATCAAATAGTAACCGAAAGTAATGAGAAAATAAAAATATGGGAATGTGGCAACATTCCCACAACTATCTACTCAAAACATTTTCAATTTAAACGTTGCTTCATAAACTTGTTTGTCAAAGATTTTCAGTTTAATTTTGTAATTAATTTTAATAAGAAATAAAAAAATATATTTTATAAAAAAATTAAAATACAAATGTTATTTATAAAATAAATAAAATATGGGAGACTCATAACGTTTCCATAAGTGGTTTTATAATTGTTGGTTTCCACTAAATTCTTCGTACGGGGTCACCACTTATGGGAACGTTATGAGTCTCCCATATTTTATTTATTTTATAAATAACATTTGTATTTTAATTTTTTTATAAAATATATTTTTTTATTTCTTATTAAAATTAATTACAAAATTAAACTGAAAATCTTTGACAAACAAGTTTATGAAGCAACGTTTAAATTGAAAATGTTTTGAGTAGATAGTTGTGGGAATGTTGCCACAGGAACAATACATTAATGACCTTTTTAATGATTCAACAAGGTATATTACTCCCGAAGAAGCTTCAAATTACAAAATCAGAAATCATAACTTCCATAAAATCGTCAAAAAATAACAAAGCTGTTGGTTGCGATGAACTTCCATCTGAAATTGTAAAGCTAATTGACGATAACGACATTGATGTCTTAGTAAACGTTTTTAACCACATCTACAATAGTTGCGAATATCCAGATAGTTGGTTAAAATGTGCATTTGTGGCACTCCCAAAGAAAGCCAATGCTAGAATTTGCAAAGATTTTAGATTAATAAGCTTAATGAGCCACACACACGCTTAAAATATTTTTAAAGGTAATACACCAAAGAATATATAACCAATGCGAAAACGCAATGGGTCGTACACAATTCGGATTTAAACAAGCCATGGGTACTCGTTAAGAATTATTCAGTGTCCATGTTCTTGTTCAAAACTGTAAGTATGTCAGGAAGGATGTTTTCATGTGCTTTATAGATTATATAAAAGCTTTTGGAGGAGTACAACATAATAAGCTAATTGATATTTTGAAAACATTGGAAATCGATCGCAAAATAATTAGATGCATCCAAAACCTTTATTGGAATCAGACGGCAGAAGTCCGTGTAGGAGATATTGTTACTCGCAATATCCTAATAAATAGAGGCGTTAGACAGGGTTGTATCTTATTACCCTTATTATATAATGTTTATTCAGAGCAAATATTTGGCGAAGCTATTAATGACATTGAACTGGGCATCAAAGTAAATGACCAATATATAAACAATATGCTGATGACATGACTTTAATTGCTGATAATTTACAAGATCTACAACATCTTCACGATCAAGTCTGTCATTACAGTAAACAATATGGTCTCGATATAAACATTTCAAAGACTAAATTTATGATCGTTAGTAGAGGAAATAATACACCCTACGCAAGTTCATCTATGAATATAGATAACAAGCATATAGAAAGGGTATACAGTTTTAAATACCTTGGATGTTGGCTCAATGATAGATGGGACTGTGATAAGGAAGTGAAATGTCGCATAGAAATGGCCAGAAGTCTTTCTGCAGGTTCAGAAAGATTTTAAGTAGCCGCGTTATCAACATCAACCTAAGATTAAGGTTTACAAAATGTTACGTTTGGTCAGTCTTGCTGTATGGCGTAGAAGCATGGACACTTAAAGTTGATACCATGAACAGACTCGAAGCATTTGAAATGTGGTGCTATCGAAGAATCTTAAGTATAAAGTGGACCGATAGAGTAAGAAACGAGGAAGTATTACAGGCTTTGAACAAAGACCGTGAGCTCTTAAAAAACATCAAGGGTAAAAAAACCGCATACCTCGGTCATATAATAAGAGGACCAAAATATGAATTGCTACAGCTCATTATCCAAGGAAAGATTGAAGGAAGACGTGGAATCGGTCGCAAGCAGTTATCATGGCTCAGAAATATAAGAAATTGGACTGGGTTACGAACAATGAATGATCTTATAAACACTGCTAGAAATAGAGATGATTTTTAACTGTAATTAATAATATTAATTAAATGTACATTATAAAAATGTATTTAGAATACTTATGTAATATTTTTGAATATTAAAGTAATGCTCGTAAAAATATGTAACATGTAAAAAAAAAAAAAAACTAAATGTATATAATCGCTAAAATCCAGAAGTGGATATGCAAATAAAGAAGAAGAAGTTATCTGTGCGTATGGGTGACTTATACGTTCAGTGTACTCCCCATAATGTATACGATCCCGAACGATCCTATTTAAAAATAATTTAATTTTATAGAACTTTATATTGTTGATTGGAAGAGCAAAAATTAAACAATAATTTATTTTATAAACACTATTTCAAAAACAAAAATTGAAATTAAGTTCTAAGTAAAACTGAAATACAGAAGCAAAAGTATGTAGGGAATGACTCCCTACAAAAGCAATTTAATATACATTTAAAATATGAGCTAGTTGATTTTTAAATCATATGTTACAATTTAAATATTTCTGTTGTATATCACAATTCAATTAAATATTTATTAAATTTTCTTTTCAGCATATCGTACAATAAAAGGTGAAAAAGGTGAACGTGGCCCCAAAGGTCCACCTGGTGATAGTATACGTGGTCCTCCAGGACCACCTGGTCCCGCTGGTCCTAAGGGTGAATCGAGTTCATTTCCACCTTTTATTGATTTTGCTGCCAATCCGGATGCGGTAAGTTTGAAAAAATATAAATTTCATTTCTAAAACTTTCCAACTAAATCATGTTTATGAAAAGCATACTGAAAAATAACGTTACAGTCGCTTTAAAGCCGATTAGATTCGTATTCATATTCATATACATATTATAATTATTTTATTTGTTTGTTTTTTAATGTATGAAAAAAAAAACTTTCCCAACTTAAAAACTCAAACTATAAATAAAATGGTTGTTTCACCATTGAAGAAGGGCTTATTGTAAAAACTTGATAAGCCACATATAATTTATGGTTAGTTTTCGCCTCTTAAAAAATTAATAAATTTATGAAATATGGTAAGGCTGCATTCAAAAATTCAATCAACGGATGTCCAGGCACCAGCGAACACTATAAAATTGTAAATGTGGCTTATCAAGTTTTTACAATGAGCTCTTGAATAGATTTATTCAATATTATAAAAATAAATACATTTGCATACATAAAAATACATATATTAAATGAATAAAGTTAATTTTCAATTAAAATTTTAAATAATATAACACAGGCCTACAAAAAAAAATGTTTTGTTTGGTGCCGCTAATTCTATGTTATAATTTGGTTAATTAGTCCGCAAGACGTCATGGTTAGCTGTCAAAATCGCGAAGCTACGTTCAGGTTTATATCGATCGGTCATAACCTAAAAAATGTATTTTATTATACTTAATGTCATTATAGTCAATTAATTTCATTGATTAAATGATAATATCGATATGCCGTCGTCGAGAAGGTGTTGTGTAAATAATCCAAATACATTTTGTTATATTTGTGGTGAATATGTAGTAAAAAAGTTTAGAAAACCTATAACAGATGCAGTGAAGAAGACATACGTTGATTACTTTAATATAGAGATGAATGCTCTGGACAAACCGTGGGTTCCAAACATTGTGTGAAAGTTGTGTAGTGAACATTTAAGACAGTGGGCAAACGGTAAACGTAATCATTTAAAGTATAGTGTGCCGATGATTTGGACAGAACCGAAAAATCACATTGATGACTGTTATTTTTGTGTTGTAGAATTACATGGTATAAACAAAAGAAAAATGACATATCCTGATTTACCGAGTGCTAAAAGACCTCGACTGTTTTCAGGTGACGCACCATCTCCTATGAGTCAAGATCTTTCAGATCTATCAGATATGTTAGACACAGAGATGGTGGAAGTTTTTTCTGATGAACGTGACAGTGATAGTGATTTTGAAGTGTCAACAGAGCCTTGACTTTTTTCTCAAAATGCTTTGAGTGATTAGAGACCTTGACCTTTCGAAAGAGCAATCTGAGTTACTAGCATCTAGACTCAAAGAAAGAAATTTGTTATCTCAAGGTACTAAAATAACATTTTATCGTGATCGCGAAAAAGAATTTCTTCCATTTTTTAGCTCAGAAAATGATATAGTTTATTGTAATAACATTGGTGGCCTTCTAATGAAATTGGGACTCTCAAGGTACAAAGCTGAAGAATGGAGATTGTTTATGGACAGCTCTAAGCGAAGTTTAAAATGTGTTTTACTAGATATTGGTAATAAACATGCAGCTGTGCCTATTGCTCATTCAACGAAATTAAAAGAGGAGTATCAAAACGTGGATCTTGTTTTAAAAAAACTTAAGTACTCGGAGCACCAATGGGCTATATGTGTCGATTTAAAAATGGTCAACTTTTTATTAGGTCAACAATGTTTATGGGACAGCAGGGCAAAGAAAGATCACTGGATCAAGAAAGATTGGCCTTTGAGAAATAACATGACGGTTGGCAAACAAAATATTATAAACCCACCTTTAGTTTCTAGAGATAAGATTATTTTGCCTCCATTGCACATCAAATTGGGACTTATGAAGCAATTTGTTAAGGCGTTAGATAAAACTGGTCCGTGTTTTGTGTATCTTTCAAGAAAGTTTCCCGGTTTAAGTAATGAAAAACTAAAAGCTGGTATTTTTGATGGCATACAGATTAGGCTTTTAATAAAAGACAACGATTTCATTCATTCAATGAATGATTTAGAAGCAGAGGCTTGGAAATCTTTCGTTGCTGTTGTAAACAATTTTCTAGGAAATCAAAAGGCCGAAAATTACGAAGAATTAGTTCAAAAGCTCTTAATTAGTTTTAAAAATCTTAGATGTAAAATGAGCATAAAAGTACACTATCTGGACAATCATTTAGACAAGTTTCCTGAGAATCTTGGAGCGTATAACGAAGAACAAGGAGAACGTTTCCATCAAGATTTAAAGGTGATGGAAGATAGATACCAAGGTCGCTGGGATGAGCATATGATGGCAGATTATTGTTGGAGTATTACACGGGAATGTCCTGAAGACATCCACCGGAGAAAATCTAAAAAGAGGAGCTTCTAACCTGTAAAATAATGAGTAATTAAATCTATTTAAATGTTTCGAATTAAAGGTTCTTTTGTTTTTTTAATAAATTTATTAAATGTTATTTAATTTATTTATCCTTGCGAAATCTCGAAAACTACACGTAGCATTAAAAAAGCAAGTATCAATTATTTATCAGGGTACTGAACGTACTTGAAATCTGTTTTATTTTTAGCAGCACCAAAATCATTGTAGGCCTGTGTAATACTTTAGGTAGAAAATAATATATCTGTGTCAACATGTCATAAAAGCTTATGTCTAAAATCATGGTTTTAAAATAGGATTATTTTTATTTTAATTTATGTAAGGAAATTTTTATAAAATTATCGGAATATACCATAACACATATTTTTTTCATTTGAAACAAAGATTGAACAGAAATAATTGTAAAAGTGAGACCATTAACAACATTGTCGGGATTACTTCATACTCTGTTATCACGTGTCATCGGCATTGTATATATGCCTTACTTTAAAAGAGATAATTCATTTTTGTGTCAATTCACATAGAAACTGATTAATTTTTTGAATCGTTGAGAAGTTGATAATCTGAATACATGATTTGATATTGAATATTTAATTTTCAAAATGTAAATCAAATCAAGTTTTGATTAAAAATATTTGTAAAAATTTAATCAAATGGATAAAATTCAAATTACTTTCTTAAATAAGATAATGATAGCATACATTCAAAATAAACGTAGCCAGTAAATTAAATAAATGTAAATCGATTTGCTTAACATTTAAGCAGCCCGAATAAAAAAAATTATGATGATGCAACAAAGAAATGTATCAAATTTGGTATAGCTTACTATGTATTTGAAATACGATTTGATTCGAAAATGGTGGATCGTATTGTTTATAAGTATATTATATAAGTTTGATATAATTTGAAACTTTAAAATAAATTTGTTAAATTCTATAAAGGGGCTAATTTTTTGGCCCGATTTTTAAGAGCCCAAACTAAAATTTTTGGAGTTTAGTATTTGAACTTTTTCTTAATTTTTTTTAAATTTTTTAATAGAAGCAACACTCTTTGTATTTATTTATGTTTTGCTTTCTTTGGAAAATGAGTATTGGAAAGATGAAAGGTAGGGAATGATAAAGGGCTTCAAACATGGCAACACTGTAATTGTACGGGATGATAAATCTTAGAACAGTTGTTGCTCGACGCATGATAGAGAGTTGGCGAACTTATTGAAGATTTTTTGTTCATAGCTCTGATTCATTATTTTACTTCGGTAGGGTTAAGTGCTATGGATACACCGAAGGTTTGCGTTGCGATACATATGAGGGATAGAAAAGCTCATGTATATTATTTTTCTGATGTTGTCGTCGCCGGTTATCGAACCCGGTACCATCTGTGTAACAGTCCAACGACAGCACCCACAAAAAATTAAAATTTTGATGAGAATGGTGATAAGTTTTAAAACATAAACGTCACTTTTCCACCACCTATAAAAATTATTTTATTTTACATGGGGCAATACATTAATTTAATTTTGCCAACCTGATTAAAAAAAAATTCATTTGATGACACAAATAAATGTATAAAATTTTATATAGCCTTATATCTTATATAGGAAATAAATAAATAAATAAAATAAATAAATAAATATCTATGGTGGATCGTATTGTTTATAAACCCAGCTAAATCTCAGTAGTGCGCTAGCATTACCAGTGCGAAATAATAAGCATTAGAATTAGGGCCAACTGCATATTAATCGGCGTAAAGTCTCTATATTTTTGTTCTACGAAGTCGTTTTTGTAAGTACCCGAACTAAAACGTTTACATAAAGGGTCCGCCATCTAACGTTTTTTTTTCAACTAGTGCTTATTTCGTGAATTTGAATTTGAATTTGAATTTATTTGACAATCCCATACAACAAGATATATATCTTTTAATTTAAAGTATGGGATGTAAGAAATTGTAATTACATAATACTGTTACATTTGTAGTTTTAAATAATTAAATTAATAATAATTAATAAAAATAGAAAAATAGAAAAAAAAAAAAAAAAAAAAAGATTAAAACATTAAAACAATAATGACAATAAAATGAAAAATAAAATAAAAATTAATAATATTTAGTTACTGACATGAAAAACTTTAAGTTGAGAAATGTTTTGTTATTTCCCTTTTAAAACTTGTTGCGTTATTGTTGGTTTAAATTTTGTTTGGAAGAAAGTTCCAAAGATGGATGGCGTTAAAATAAAATTGCCATTCCGTAATAAGGCTTCTGTACCGGAGGGAAAGTATCTTTTTACCCCTTCCTGATTGAAAAAATGCAAGGCGGTCATACAAATTTCGTGGCTCCTTAGTATATATTATTTTGTGAAGCAGGGTGAGTATTCTGACGTTCATTAGATTCTCAAGAGACATGCCGTACAACTGATTTGTATAGGAAGATACTCTATTATGATCGCGCTTTGAGAGCCGAAAAACATATCTTATTATTTTATTGTAGATCACCTTTAATTTACTCTTACTCGAGGAATCACAATGAGCGAAAAGCTCACAGCCATAGAGCAACCTGGGCATTAAATAAACTTTAGCAATAAGCATTCTGATTTCAAAGGGTGTACAGTACTGTATAGGCCATAGTGTACGAATCATATAGTTCATCTTGAAGACTATAGAGTTGACATGATTCGACCAACTAAGCGTGTTATTAAAAATAACCCCGAGGTTTTTCACAGGCGAAACTATTTCAATTTTCTTGTTGTTGAGAACAATATCAAAGTTAACGTTTAATTGTGACGATTTTTTGCGTATTATGAGGCATTTTGATTTTTGAGGGTTTAAGCAAAGCCTATTTTCCGATGCCCAGAGGTAAATTTGGTTGAGATCATAGTTAAGTTTACTAAGATTTTCATGAACACGATCTATTGAACTCCCCAAGTAAAGCTGGACGTCATCAGCATACATTTGAAGTTTAGAGTGAAGCAAGCGATTAGGCAAGTCATTCACATAGAGTGAAAAAAGAAGAGGTCCTAAAATCGAGCCTTGAGGTACACCCCTTTCCACAGGTAAATCTTGTGAGTAGTTATTATTTAAGAATACTGATTGACAGCGATTTGACAAGTACGAACTAAGCAATAATGTTGACGTGTATGAAAAACTGAAAAGTTGACTTAGTTTGAGGCAGAGAATAGTATGGTCAATGGTATCGAAAGCCTTCGAATGGTCAAGCAACACTAAGAAATTGACTTTGCCAATGTCGACGTCTCTACGTATGTCCTCACTGACATCGATCAGAGCTGTAATACAGCTATTTTTGGTAACACTTAGCTCATGTCTGAGACAGATAATTAGTTTTATCCTTCCGCTGAACGAATATGGTTGTGTATACGCTTGAACAACGCTGGGAAACATTGCGACATCACTTTGAAAATCATGGTAATGTTGCAGAATGTGTGCGAAAATCAATGATGCCGATTTCGCCAAAAAAATCATCTTTTCAGATGAAGCTCATTTTGATCTTGGCGGGTATGTAAACAAGCAAAATTGTCGCATTTGGGGCACAGAAAACCCGCACGCATACATTGAAAAGCCGATACACCCAAAACGAGTCACTGTTTGGTGCGGATTTTGATTCAGAGGCAAAATTGGGAAATAATTGGACCAATCGTGTAGGCCACTGCATGGCCAGCCGAGGCAGCTATTTGAATGAAATTATTTTCCATTATTAACCGGAAGGATTGTACTTTCAAATAAAAAAAGAAATTTGAGAAAATATTCAGTAGTTTTTTTTATAGCATTTTCAAAAAAAAAAAGTTATTTGGCGGACCCTTTATAATCATGCATTATTTTATATAAATATTTATGTTTTATATAAATATTTATGTTTTATATAAATATTTATGTTTTATATAAATATTTATATATACATGTTTTGCCTCTAAGTTTTTTAATACGATGCCACATATAACTACATTTTATTACATATCGACCAATATAAAATCGTATATGACATATACTATTATATATGGTTAATCTAATTTTAAATAAATACATGCATAACTAGATATAATACAAATTAAAATTATATATTAAATAACACATAATGTAATATTCCAAAAAATATATTTCATTTCGGATAAAGCGATATCTTGACTTATTCATAGTTATATGTAAATATATATCGTTCAATACCAAAACAATTTTAATCTTCTTTTATATAAAAATATATGATTCCGAGTGGAAACGTTTACATATAATCAAGCATTATTTTATATACATATATATGTTTTTGCATGCTTTTATATGTGAATATATATGTTTATGTATGTTTATATATAAAAATTTTTTCATCAAAATTTTTCAATACGATGATACATATAATTACATCTTATTACACATCGACCAATATATAATCGAATATGACATATACAATTATATATGACTAATCTAATTATGTATGTATACATGTATAATTAGATATAATACAAATCAAAATTATATATAACACCATATAGTTTAGTATCAAAAAAAATATGTATTTCATAGTTATACATCGTTCCATACCAGAAATATATATAGCTTCCTTTTGATGAATCTTTATATTCACACAGGTTATAAAGTAGCCTGTCCAGAATTTAAAAAATTTCCAAAATTCGTCATGTACTCAAACGATAGGTATTGTTAATCTATTTGTGGCGCTGTTTTTCGAGGGTACATACTAAAAGTTGCTTTCCGCGGTCTACGTAGTGTATTTTTAAATATTTTGGGCAAAGAAGATTTTAAAAGTTTGGCAATACTGTGCATATTGTAGGGAAACATTTATAAAATTTCCATAGATTAATTTTGCCCACTACAGCATGATTGAGTTTGAAACAAGCAATTTTATTTATTAGTTGTATTAAATTGAAAGGTTTACTTTACCAAAACTACTCTATGGAAATTTTATAAAATTTTATCATGCTCAGTATTACTTAACCTGAGCCCAATTTTGCACAGGCAAAACCATTTTTACTGGGTATATTCAGATTATTAAGAGCACAATCTAAATTCAACGTACAATTCAAAAAAAAAAATTGTTAAGTCAGCAAAAAATTTTGCTGAGTCAGCAAAGTTTTAGTCAGGAGGGTGCTTGCAAAAAAATTGCTAATGTCAGCAAAATCTTTTGATGAAAATCAGCGAGCTGATTGTTAGCAACAAAATTAGTAGATTCGGCAAAAGTTTTGCTAACACTTAGTGGATTAGAAATACAAAAGCGTTGCTAAAAATTAATAAATTTTTTGCTGAATTTTAGTAGACTGAAAAAAAAACGCAAAAAATTTGTAGAAAAATTGTAATTTAGTTAATTTATTTGCTGAAAATCATTGTGATTCTTTTAAAAATAACTTACAATAATTACGAAATATAAAAAAATTAATTTTCCCACAGTGACGACATTAATTAATTTAATATCTGAAAATATATCGAAATAAATATATATAACATAACAAAAATTTTATTTCAACTACTTACATCAATGGTTGTCTAAATGATGCTATCTTTTAAAGGACGCAGCTGCCGAAGATAATTATAGAAACGAAACGAAAAAATAAACAAAAACAAACGAAACGAAACGAAAAAACCCATAAAAATCTACCTAAGATGTGTGTCTTTGTCTTTCGCTTTACTCTGTCTACATGTCTGTATATGTTTGTTTGCAATTTGACTACACTAGATTATTAATCTACAAACACTTAGTTTAGAAATTCATATAATTATATAATTATATATTTTATTTTGTCTTTTATTTAATTAATAGACAATTATTTTCACAAGCCGGTGACAACTCAAAATTTAAGTTGTTTTAATCCTCAATTTTGTTTTATGTATGAAAAACAGATACAAAAATCTTCCATGGTTGATCTTTTTATATGTCTTATTAGAGTTGTACTTTTTAGTATCATTTTCCTCTTCTCTACTACATCTGCTTCATTCTGCGTATATCTTTCAACCTGGTCCACACTATTAATGTGCTTATCAGCACAATTTTTTTAGCAAAATTAATTAGTAAAACATTAGTATAATATTAGTAAAGCATTAGTATAAATCAGTTAAGTGCTGAATAAGTATAACAAAGATTTTAGCTGAAAACACGATTTTAGCCAAAAATTTGCTCAAAAATAGTATGCCTGATTTACAAGACGTTTTACTAACTTTTCTACTAACTTATTTTTTGAGTGTACAGTTAAATTTAAATTATAAATACTTTACAAAAAAAATGTTTATGTGAAACTAAAATTGTTTTAGTTTGTTATTTTGAAATGTGAATTTCATTAAAGCCAATTTCAATTGATATTTTCAATGAAAATTTTCGAGTGTATATTTAAATTTTGAGAACGATGTTATGGATTTCAAAACCAAAACGACACTTTTCTACAACTTAAAAAATGTATATTTTTTACATGGGGTAATACATTGGTTTGTTTAATACCATATATTAATTTAATTCTGTCAATCCAGTTATATATTACCCATCTAATAACATATGCTATAACATATTGTAAGATACAAGTAAATATGTAGTTTCACGAACAATTACAGTGGCAAGTAAGTTTTTATCGTACTATACATAATGTCATACTTAACTCTATTAAATTTTACGAAACTGGATCACATTATATAAGATTTTAAATTATTATTTTACTCGGGAGGTTTACATTTTTTTTTTTTAATATTTTTAAAGCTCTGATTTCGACACACACACATTAATAGACATTTACCAATGTTGTTTCAAATCTGGCATAATCAAAAAAAAAAAAAAAAAAAAAATTAAAATTATTTGTTCAATAAATTAAATACAATCAAAAAGTGTATTCTACATTAGTGTTTGTACATTTAAGCATTCGCTGTGTGCATTTCCGCTTCACAAAACTGAAAATCTATTAAATTTGTGTATTCAGTTCCAAAGTGAATGTTATTAAATGAAAATAATAATAGGTATTTAGATTTTTAGAAAAAATATAAACAAAACAATCCCTGAAAAATACAAACAAAATATAACAATAATTTAATTTAGAGTTCAACAATATAAACGTGTAAAATACATAAATAAAAGCATATTATTGTGTGAGTGTTTATGAACAGAAGCCGGTAATGAACAGTGGTTACTTTTTGTAAATGCAAAATAATTTACTGTAATACGAAGTGCTTCAAATTAAGCTTTTGAGATAACTACTACAAAACTGAAAAAAAATATATTTTTAAAAATTTGAATTTAGGACGTATTTGTTTTTCTGTGTTATAAATATATTTACACAAAAATTGCTCACTCAGAAAATATTTTTTTTTTTTGATTTCCCACCTTCTAAAAAAAAATAGTATTATTAAGTTTTTTAATTATTAAAACTAGTTTTTCAAACTGTAATATTTGTTCCCTGAAGAAGACACCCAATGTGGAGACGAAATATTGGAAATAAATAATTAATAAATAGATGATGTTAAGCTCGTTTAAACTAAAAATAAAATAAAATAAAAGAAGATCGAAGAATACTTAACATGTTTTAATTAAATGTATATCAAAAAATATTTACTGGCAAATATTGCCTATTTCTTTAATTATTGAGGGATGAACTTTAAAAAAACCAAATTTTTACGTTTAATGTCATTAAAGTTTTCCTTTAATTTTCATCACATATAATATTTTTAATACACTTAGAATACTATGTAGGTAAAGACCACTTAAAGAAAGGACGACTTACATTTCAGTAAATTCAACTTACATTGTCATTTATTTTTTAATGTTCAAAAAATTAACCATAATTGTAGTAAAAATTAGCCACTTATGTTAGTAAAAAATAGACAACATTTATTTTTTTAAATAACAAAAATCGAATGTAAAAAATGAATGTAAAATCATAAAACAGTCCTTTGATGTGGTTTGTTTTTTAAATGAACTACAAGGTTAGTAAAAAAATTTAACTTGTTCTACAAATGACTGACATTTACATTAAAAATAAAAAAAAAACTGTATTACAACCCAACTCTAGTTGCAGTATTTTTAAATTTGCAAATATTTTCTATGAATACTGTATTGAGATAAGATTCAAATGCCACATAAATACATTTTGTATGATAACACAGTGCAACACGAAAAAAAATAACCATATACGGACACCACTACGTGATAAAAGACTAAAAAAAAAAGACCCGTGTCTCCCAATATTTCCCAAAGTCATCTCCTTTTTTGTTTATGGGCCGCCAAAGATTTGGGGCCTCGGTATCATTTTCGCAAAAAAGTGATCATTTTCTCAGGCTCATATCTTGCAAACCGTTCAGAATTTCGATTTACTCTCTATGGCAAAGATCTCAATAAACAAATTTCCAGAACATATAAACTTCCTGGGAATTGGGTTTGCTACCTATGCACCTGAACAGGAGAAAAAAGGAAAAAAAAATGAAATTAAAAAATTTTTCACTTTTGCGCGCTACCTAAACAGTGTTAAGAATCATCTCTAGGAAGTTTATATGTTCTAGAAATTTGTTTATTGAGATCTTAGGTAAATTTTTGTAGTTGATTGTTTCCTTGAATTTTGAACGGTTTGCTACCTATGGACCTGAACACGGGAAAAAAGGTAAAAAAAATCGAATTTTTTTTAAGGTTTTTTGCGATTTTGATCTGGAAGGTGAAGTTTTTTTGATTTTATATGTTCGCAATTTTTGTTCTTTATGACAAGAGCTACAACTTTGCCATAGAGAGTAAATCGAAATTCTGAACGGTTTGCAAGATATGAGCCTGAGAAAATGATCACTTTTTTCCGAAAATTATACCGAGGCCCCTAATCTTTGGCGGCCCATAAACAAAAAAAGGAGATGACTTTGGGAAAAATTGGGAGACACGGGTCTTTTTTTTTAGTTTTTTATCACGTAGTGGTGTCCGTATATGGTTATTTTGCCATGACTTAAAAAATTACACACAGTGTAAGTGATAAAATTATTATCCATGGATTTATTTCTATAACGAAATTATCAAAGCATACATGACAAACAATTTTCTGAAATATCGTTTAGAAATCAATAATTAATGTTTTTTGGTTTCACCATAACCTTAGATTATATTTACTACACCCAGAGAAAACCAGGAATAAGTTTTATCAATCTTCGTCAAATGTGGCAATTTCATAAATATTTATGAAACATTTCATAAGCAAAAAAAACTATAATGACCATATCATGATCTTTAGTAACCTTTTTGTATTCAAAAACAATGAAACCCTTACTAATACAAAATATTTTTCACATACACTGCGTTGCATAACTATAATCACAAACAATTTTTGCTATTTTTTTTCTAATATTTCAAACATTTTTTGAAAACTTGCAGCGTAGTTCATATCTAAATGATTTTAAAAAGAGCAAATTTCAGCCTATTTAAATAGTGGCGTAAGTTTTCGAGATTTCAGTAGTCTTTTGATGGAAATCCTCTCGGGACACTCGACACTTAGGGCCCATTTCCAACGTATTGGTAGGGCGGACTCGGAAGTGTGCAGGGCCTGTGGGGAGAACGAGGAGACCTTGGAACACTATCTCTGTGAATACCCGCATTTGCCGGGATCCGGGTCGAAATACTACCCAGTGTCCCAATATCCACATTGGGGGATCATAGAGGCATAGGATGGAAGAAGTTGAGGAGTTTCGTCAGTGCGACGGAGTTCCTGGGGTAGTAAGGTGACATAGAACCGATTGTTTAGAGCGCACAACAAGCCGACATTCTGGCTTAAGTGTAAGTCCTCAGGTACTTGAGTCGGATTAGGGAAGTATTTTCCTTCTCCGAATCCTCTTTTCGACCTAACCTAACCTAAGTTTTCGAGAAATTGCTATAATAACAAACCGTTTACATGTGGTTGTCACAAATTTTGCTAATAATCCGAATGCTTTAGTCAACGAATTTGTATATTTGCGGATCATATATTTAATTTTTTCGTAATTTTTGAATAAGTTCTGTAAATAACGCTTTATAACTTTTTAAATTTTTACTAAAATAAAAAAAAACTAATATTGCAGTTTAAAAATGGTTAAATTCAAAATAATTTTGTAAAAAAATATTTTAATTTGCTCTTACTGTTTTTGAGTTATATCAATTAAAAGCTATAATATTCCAGCAAAACCACACATTACGAAATCATGGGTAAAGTAATGTATAGCCATAGGGCTTCACGTACTTCACTGATGATTTTTACAGGCGATGAGCCTAAAAGTAATGAGTAGACTCATTACCTTGTAGGGGGTAAAGTAACTGGTTACTTATATGGTTACATGGTGGGAAAAAGTAATATGTCTATAAATAGATTTTCATAAAACAAATGCATACAAATTTTTTTTTACTGATATTTTTTTTTTAATTAAATAAATAATTTTTTTTTTTTTTTACATAAATTAAATAAACGTAGGTCATGCTGGGATTCGAACCTGGGGTCTCTGGTATTTAACAATTAGTTAGGCGAGAACTCTATGAATTGAGCTATCGACACATATAATATTTTATTGCTTAAAATGTAAATCAGTTGTTGTGCTTCGTGTTTTCGTTCGTGATATCAAAAATATACACCTTACACTCATGCTTACAAAAAATCACAAAGTAATGTGTCTATAATTACTTTAAAGCAACAAATTGAGTTTTGGACATCAAAAACTAGCTTTAAACAACAATTATATTCCATTATGATGGATTTAGGTATTTAAATAAATAATGTAAATATTAAGATTATTATAAAATTGTTATATCATAGTCTGTAAGGATTTATGTATCCATAGACTGAATAAATTGAAATTGAAATTAAATAGATTTTCAAAAATATATATTAATAATTAAATTACGTTTATAATTCTTTGCCTAATGTAATTGATGATCGGTAAGTCATTATTTTAGGCTTTGATGTAATGTAAAATGTAATGAAGTATCATTACAAGATAATCCATGAGTGTTCAATTATCAGTAACTCATTACTTTTTGTTGGAAAATAATGATACAGGTAAAGAGTACACATTACAAGGTAATGCATTACTTTATCGCACATATTACCAAAGTTTTGCTGGGATATTCATTTTATAAAACTTAAAAGATTATTAGCTGTTTGACAGTTTTACATCGGATTTGCTATATACAGTGAATTACAGATGGGCACGTGAGTAGAATTTTGCGTAATGCGCTTGGATCAGGCGTGAGTGTGATTAAAACCAATTTTGCTCAAGTGAGTAAGAGTGAGTAAGAAAAAATTCTCCGTGAGTGAGTAAAATTTTAGCGTAAGTATAAGTGAGTATAATTTTTGACAAAAAATCTTAATTTACCCACGTTAGCGTGAGTGAGTGCGAGTAGAAAATATTTTCCGGGAGTGATTGAACGTAAACGGAATTTTTCTATCCTGAACAGGGGTAAGTCTGAGTCGAAATTCACTCACGTGCTCATTTCTACTTTAAATTAAGAGATTTTTCAAGTATAGTACGTATTTTTCGTTCAAGATATCAAATATAAAAAATATGAGACTTTCCGCTTTTAGCTTTTATTTTTTTACTCAAGTTAACAATTATCAAAAATCAGTAATTCGCTAAACTCGAAAAATCCCACAATTCAAAGTTTCAAGCAAAACCGATGGTAAAATGCTTATAATATCTGTGTAATTTTCACAAAATCGCTTGAGTTGGAATTTGTAGTTTTGAGATATTAAGCTATTTGTATAAAATTTGCAAATTAAAATTTGTTTAAACTTTTTAATTTCACTCTTATGTCGACATATCCACATAAAAGGGTTTTTTTTTCAAAACAAATTCCCACAAATCAGATCTAAAAGCTGTAGAGAAACCGATTGAACAAAAAACTGCACTCGCTGCCCACTGCGCCAAAAGTGGGCACATACCAAATTTTAAAGACACTCAGATATTACAAGAAGAACGACATCACAAAAAACGATTCATTTTAGAGATGCTTCATATAATAGATTTACCCGCAGATATACGCTTAAATTATAAAACCGACATAGACAAAAGCGCTCAACTTTACAGAAACACAATACACAAAAACACAAACGATTAAAACAGAGATCAGTTGACATAAACTTGCAAAGCAGACAAGAAGTGGTTACAACTCAGCGCAAATAGCGTTTTTTGAATAAAATTTTTTAAAGTAATTATTAGTTTTGTTATAAAATTGTGTTTTGTTTAATAACATTGTTTTATTTGTTTTATATTTTTTAACCAGTTCCATGATTATGGTTAACGACGTTAACCGAAATATCGGAAATAAACATCAACAAATTAGAATTTAAAATTTAAATACTTGTGTTTTTATTTAATAATTTTAATATTGATTCATGACCTTAAGCCGAAAAAATCCTAATCACAAGTTACAACACAGGTCAACAAAAATAAACTTTTCAACAAACAAAATAATTTAAATAATTATTATAATTTTCGAACTAAGAGAAATATTGATAAGAAACAATAAAAATGAGTGTAGCTTAAATCGCTCTAACCGATGTTGTAAAAATGAAGCAGGAATTAGTTTTATACAATTGGTACAAAGCTTTAAAGGGGTATTACTCTGGAACAGTAAGAGCAAATTCAAAAAATTTTTGACAACGTTATTTAGAGTTCATCAATCTTTTAAACTGCATCAATAGTTTTTTAATATTTGTAGACATATTACATACATAATATTACGTACATAATATCATAATTGCTACACAAATGCAGTAAGATTAGTTAGGTTGTTTAAAAAGAACCCTTGAAAACTTTAAAAATATTTTTTCTAAGTAAAACAGCTGCAATTGCAGTTAAAATAATTACAGTCGCATTACTATACAAATAACTGGTACGTAGTAACTGCAGAACTTTTCTGAGTGTACACTCTTGTAGGTCTTAAATATTTAAATATAACATGAATACATTTGATATTGCTGGAAATATTGTTTTCTTTTCATGGTTTTTCTCACAGTAAGATTTTCAATTCTTCGAAATCTATCATGCTTTCTTTATCGTTGAAGATTTTTTTTGTAAGCTAAAGAGCTTTTTTGTTATACTTGGATAGTTATTTAAATGTTGGTCTTCGGTCACTGTATGCAAAAATATTTAAAGGATGTGGAGGGACTTTTTGCATTTGTATTTTGTTTTAATGATTTTTAAAAATCTAAAATTTTTTTTTTTATTTAATTAGCACATAGAACAAAGCTCCTTGTTCTGTATGCTTTGGTTTTTATGTTATACAAAGAAAAGTTTTTTTTTTGAAAACTTCACGGATAATAATTTTACTATTCATCATATGAATCTTATTTATAAGGCCGTTGGAAAATTTATTAAACTGACGAAAAAATTTAAAAATAGAATATTTGTGTTTGTTAGTGTTGGTCACTTCTGAGTATAATATACAACAACAGGAAAGCTTATATGAAAGAAAACTGCTATTTAGCTGCATTACATTTGAGGCCATACTTGGGAGTGATCGCTAAACGGTCATGACTTGGTATTGTTACTTTTGTAATGTAATAAGAAGAGCAGGTTTGAAAAAATTTATCATATAGAGACCAATTTGACACTTTTAAGACACAAATAATAATACAATTTAAATTGAAATTCACTGATGACGCCTGTCCATAAAAAGGCAGAAACAAGTCTGGTCTGATTTAAAAATTAATAGTGTTTATAAATTTTTAGAAAAAAACGTTTATTCTTCTGCTTAACCTCAACATTTCTAGAGAAAAATTTATTTTGATTTTGTATGCTGTCGTTCTTTTTTGTATGTTTTTGTATTTTAGAAATTTTACTAAAAATACCAAATATTTTGTCGTCTATTTTTTGTTAACTTGGTATCAAAGGCCTTATAGAAGTTAAAGTTTCTTAATTTCAAGTTTTTAAACAAATTTGCTTTAAACTAAAACTCTCTTGTAAAAAAAACCTTAAATTTTATAAAATCTTCTTCCATTCAACAAAAAAAAAAAAAAAAACAACTCCACACCTTTTATAATGAAACCCCACTGTGTATAAACGCATTTTGTAGTACATGGGTATTATAGAAAAGTGTTAGTAATTTATAGAGCTTACATTCATTTTTATTCACTTGTTTATAATGTAATATAATGTATAAATATGTGCATGAACACATAAACACATGTATTGTTGACGCGTTTAGAGAGACATATGACCGGAAGCAAATACCTGATTTCCCCAGATAACAATGTGTAAGAGCTAACGGATTTTCACTATAGTTTTTTTTTTATTTATTTTTATGTCACTTAATGTGATGCGAATAAAACAACAGCAGCAGCAGCAGTAGTACATAGTTTGTTGGAACAGCAACAAATAGCGACAACAACAGTAATTGCAATAGCAACAACAACAACAGCAACAATATAGCACATTTTAAATTATTGTTTGTTATTTATACATGAGTGGAGTGTACAGGGTTTTTCTTCATCTCTAAAACTGTAATAGTGTGTGTTTATAGTAAACTATGTGTGTGTAGTGGTTAGCTGGGCTACTGCTACTACTGGTACTACTGCTCTACTATAGAGCTAATGTTTGCTTTTACAAAACTCATTGCTTATGTTGTTGTTTATATTCCTGTTGTGTTTACAAATGATGCTTAACATAACAAGGTACAATACATGTACAATAGGGTGTCCCTTAAAAAATAATTTGTTATTACACCCCCAACCCAGTTTTATTGCAAATGTTAAAAAATGGAAGAAATCAATATTTTTATTGGAAAACGTTAACCCGTGCCGAGTTTCGTTAAAATAGTGTATTTTTATTAACCCTTATGTGTGTGACAAAAAATGCAATACCCTGACTCCACATATGGAATATATTGGAACGAAATATGTACATAAAAATCAAATTTGGTTTTGGTATTTCTGTTATTGTCAACTTTTTCAGTAAAATAGTAATTTTGCCGGACAAAAAATAACAAAATACCAGAAATTTGTGAATTTTTAAAATTTTGATTGTTTAAATGCCGATCAGGATGCAGTCGGGGCTGCTAATTTTTTCCTAGAATAATGGACATCCTTCCGAGCAGTTTGATAGTAAATATGAGTTATATACATTTTTGCATGTCACTTAAAATTGGGTGCCAAGGGGTTGGCCAAGTAGGTACGGACATCTAAATTGTATATAAGTATATTTAAATATAATATAATTTTTCTGATATTCAGGCAAATTATTTAAACACATTATCTAATGCCTTATATCAAAAATTGTCCAATGCGGTTCTTGCATTCGGAAGTTATGTGACAAATAATAATTTTGATTCCTGTTAAGTAAATGGCGAAAGAAGGCAGCACTCACTAATGATATTTATTAGTATCAAATAATATTAAGCATCAACCTCCTTTTCTGAAGCTTATGAAAATTTGGTAGTTTTACATTATTTTATTCTTAAAAGATAATTTCTAGAAAAAAAAAAATCATGGAAATACGTAATCACAAATTTTGATATAAAAACTATTTTACAAAAACATAAATTCAAAATTATTGCCACATACGACTTTATTTGAATAGTTTGAAAATGAAATTTGTTAATAAGAAAATTGATATATCATATATGTAACTTTGAAGTATCATTAAATTTAAATGGCTATCGCAATACAAAATATTGCTTGGCATGAAAATATTTAAAAAAAAAAATTTTTTTTAATTTTCTAATGATGCTAAATTTGTATAAAAACTAAAAATTAACTGAATATAGTTAATCTAATATTATTTTAATTACATAAAAAAATAAAAAGCGATCTTTTGGAGGGCCATCTTTTTAAAATTTGTGCGGAATCTGGTAAATAACGAATGTGGGCTGTACAAATTGCACATGTTTTTGGAAAAGTGGGAGTGATCTATTAGAAATTGTATGGAAACCTGGCCCGTGGTAAAGGGACCTTTGGCGATATCCATTGAGGTATAAGGAACATGTGAACAAAGTTTGAGCGAAATCTCTTGAAAATTGAAAATGTTACTATTAACTAACAAATTTATATATTTTTTAAAGTGGGCATAAAAATGGGCGTGACCGTTAAACAGCAACCTTCCCTGCAGTAATAGGATCAAGTATACAAAATTTCAGAAATCCGTTGAGAAATAAAAGTCTGTATGATGAACATACAAACGAACAATTGTGGGCGTTGTGGTGTAATGGTTAGCGCGTTGGACTGTTACACAGATAGTATCGGGTTCGATTCCCGGTGACGACAACATCAATTTAAAAAAATAATATCTTATATGTATCGCTACGCCCACCTTCGGTGTTCCCATAGCACTTAACCCCACCGAAGTGAAATAATGAATCAGGGCTATGAAACAGAAAAAAGCTTCAATAAATTCGCCAACTCTACATCAGGTGGCGAGCAACAATGTTTTAAGACTTATCTACTCGCGCAATTACAGTGTTGTCATGTTTGAAGCCCTTTCTTCCCTCTTTCACCACCCTTAATCTCTCCACTAACCCCTTTCCAAAGAAAGCAACACATTAATTAATAGGAAGAATTTCCTGAGTGTTGCTTCTCTTAAAAACAAAAAAAACAAACAGAAAATTAATTTTATATATAGAAGATGTCTCATATTGATTTTAGTGCATGGTTTCCAAAAAGTTTATCCTTAAAGAAATTTGTTTTTGTGTTTTTTATTTTTTCTGGACTTGTTACAGCCAAAAACGGTAAGGAAACATAAAATTTTTAAAAAATGAAATCATACAGACATTGCGAAAAATTCAGTAGGTATATTATACGGGGACAAAAAATACTTAAAAACGAAAAGTTTTTTCCTAAAATGTTTCGATTGGATTTCATACTTTCAAATTAAAAAAAATAAGCTTTATTAAAAATAGTGGAATTTTTTGGTTCTGACGTTTTTGATCAAAACTATACTACTATACTACGATCTAAGTTGAGGTCAGAGGATTATTCATGCCAATTTTGAGGAAAATCCGTTGAGAATTGAAAATTTTTATAGAGAACACACAAACAGAAAATGAGTTTTATATATATAGATAGTGGAATTTTATTTATTTTTATCACAATTTGCATAATTTTCTTAAATTATCTTTAATTTAAAAAATCTTTAACCCTTGGTAGCCTAGGGTAAAAAACACTAAAAAGTTGTAAAGCATTCAATTTGATAAAATAAAATTCGTTCTTAATAACAATGGTTATTTTCTGTAATTAAGTTCTTATGGGGTTAATTTTTCCACTGTTGAGCAAAAAATACCCACTAGGAAATTTACGTAATAACTTTTTTGGATTTTGCATAAATTGGTATATATGATAAATGGTACTAAACTAACGGACAATCGAAGTTCCTTATCGAGCCAATCATAATTTTAAGGATTCGAAAGGTTGGGTCAAAAATGGCCCCTCTTTTTTTTTTTTGCTTTTTTTTTCACATTTGTTGCAAAGGAACTAAACAAAAATGGATATAAGATTAATGGCATTTTAAAGAGCTATTAAACGATTTATTTGTTTTATCTTGGGCCATTTTGTACCCCACCTCTTTAACCCTTAGGAGTAACATTAGTACGAGAAAAAGTTGCAGTTGTTCGTTAGTTTAGTACCGTGTATCACATAATTCAAATTAATTAAAATCATAGAAAATCATGATATTCCTAGAGTCTTTTTCGGTCAAAAGTGGAATTAACCCTATATAATCAGATTATATAAAATATTAATTTTTATAATTGAATTTTTTTTTTGATCAATTTTAAAAGTTTTAAATTCTAGTAGTCAAAATTTAAATTAAGTTTCGTAGGTCTTTTGTGTTCCCAGGCCACTAAGGGTTAACCATTTTTTAAATAAAACTAAATATTTTTTTTTTTTTATATATAAAGAGAAGCAACACTCAGAAAATTCTTCCTATTTATTAATGTATTGCTTTCTTTGGAAATTGGATAGTGGAGAGATGAAAGGTGGCGAAAGATGAAGGGCTTCAAACATATCAACACTGTAATTGAGCGAGATGAAAAGTCTTAGAACAGTTGTTGCTCGCTACCTGATGGAGAGTTGGCGAACTTATTGAAGTGTTTTGTTTCGTAGCCCTGATTCATTATTTTACTTCGGTGGGGTTAAGTGCTATGGGAACACCGAAGGTGGGAGCTGCGATACATATTAGGGATATAAAACTCATACATATTATTTTTCTAAATTGATGTTGCCGTCACCGGGAATCGAACCCGGGACCATCTGTGTAACAGTCCAACGCGCTAACCATTGCACCACAGCGCCCACAATTAATATTTTTTAACTTAATTTTTTTCTTTAATTACCACTATTTTATCATAAAATTATTAATCGAGATCGCTTAACTAGACATTTTAAAAAATCTTTAAAATTAATAAAAAAAAATGTTTATTTTTATCAAATTCGTGGATAATTTTTATTGCATTCTAATTGTTTTCCGATGAAGTCAACATTCCATATCTGAATAATCTTGAGTATTTGAAATTAATAATTTAAATCATAAATTAAATTTTTAAAAATTTCGAATTTTGAGAGTTTTTAATAAAAATAAAATTTTTTTTAAAAATAAGCCATTTTCGGAAGAGTGTCTATTTGCAATAAAACTTAAGGGTATAATGAATGAAAATGGCCGAAGAGTTTTTTAAAGGACATCCTAATATACATGCACCAACTACAGTCATCCCTTGTTTTACATGGTTGACAATTTTTTATAATTTTTCTTATAATCACCTTTTTTGTTTTTGAGGTATTTGGCTGGCTATACTATGGTTTGCCATATTAAACACCATATTTATTGCATTTCACGTATTTACCTCATTTTGTATGGCCATTATGTTTAGTTATATCCACATACATATGTTCTATACTTATACATACGATAATATGTTAGGATTATAGAGCAATTTATTCAAGTGGGCTTAGGGACATATATTACATGCTACATACATACTTCATACTTTCTCATACTCTCTCTACCTCTATACTAACTATGTAATGTAAATCATTTTATATGTATATGTATAGTGCTTAGGTCAGCATTAATTTATTTAGTTCGGTATATGGATATATGCGTAAATTTTAGAAAAATTCAATATCATTCGAAAATACTTCAAAAACTGGTTCAAAACTTCCAAACAACTTTTTCTAAAATATTACATGACCTAAGTATTGTAGCAAAGATTTAACAATTTTTCGACATTTTGGCGATTTTCAGTAGAAAACCATGACAATTAGGATTTGGAAGATTACAATTCTAATATTCTAAAGTATTTATTAGAAATTTATTGATGTTAAAGTTTAATTATTTTTCATAAAAAAATTCTGCAATATTTTTTTAAAAAATTTTAATTGTTCTAGACCTTAATTCCCCATACCTTATCCCATATCCCATACAGTCGTTATTATTGTTAAATTTTTGATATTTTTACCACACTATACAAACATATTTACATTATCGTTTATACATATGTCATCCAATTTATAGAGGATTTAGTTAGTAAATTACTATAAAGCTTTTCTAGGTGGATACGATATATGGTACAAATCTAACAATTCATATAAATTGGAATTTACGCTATTATTTCATTAGAACATCAGTGGTATATTTATTTATAATTATAAATGAATTGCTAGTTTAAAAACGATTTAAGTTGGTATCTGTTTATCATGATTATTTTATATGCTGGACATAAAACTGATATACGGGAATGTCCACTTATTTAAGCCAGCACCTATTTTTGGTCTATATAAAAAAAAAACTAATGGAAGTAGAATATTCCAAATACAGCAGAATATAAGCACAATCTTTAGTAATTATTTTTTTTTTGGCTATAAATAATTTTCTGGTGGCAATTAAAAAAAGTCATATAAAGATTATCAAACAACCCAAAAGACGTACTTTAGCAAACATGCTTCCTAATGTGATCCTTAAAAGAAAAACTTTCTAAAGCATATGAAATAGTTAGGAAATGATGTAAAAATTGCAATACTTTTTTATTGAATTATATTTGTATACATATTCACGTTAGTAAAAAATTAATATACAAGTTAATTTTTTTTTTTTTTTTTCTTCTTTAATTGATTTTTTAAAATATCGGAATAAAACACACAAGTTCATTGACGATAAAACTAAAAAGTTAATTATCCATTTATGCACGTACATACAAAATATATCAAATCAAAATATCAAAAATATACAAATATATAAATCAGTCCGTGTTTACCATACAAGTCCGCTAGTTGTAGTTTTTTTGAGAAAAAAAAATATATAAAATTTATAAAAATAAATCGGATTATACAGGATGGCCCAAATGAGACCTAGTGATGTTAAACATGTGTAACTCTTGTAATAACGGTTTTTTTAAATGATTTATTTTTATATGTTAAATACATTTTATGGAAATTTAACGTGACTATGTGTGAAATATGACATCAGACAAATGACCACCATTTTGATCGATATAGGCATTGGCTCTTTTTAGCGCATTTTGCATTACACGGCGTAATGTTTCTGGTTGCAGGCGCCGTATTTCGTCTCGAATATTCTGCTTGAGCTGTCCAAGCGTCTGTGGTTTGTTAACATACACTTTGTCTTTTAAATATCCCCATAAAAAAAATCGGGCGCAGTTAAATCTGGTGAACGAGGAGGCCAAGGGAAATCTGAATTTTTTAAAATTATGCGTTCACCAAAAATTGCACGCAGCATGTCCATAGTTTGCCTAGCAGTATGCGCATTGGCTCCATCTTGTTGAAACCACAAATTAGGATGTTGCTCCACCATTGACCGCAAAAAGTTGTCGATCATTGTTCTGTAAGAAGCCGCGGAGACCGTTTCTAGCGTTTCATCCTCATTCTCAAAGAAATATGGGCCGATGATTTTTGTGGCCATAACACCGCACCAAAAAGTGCATCTGATCGGGTGTGACTGATGCTGATGTATTGCCCTTGGATTCTCGGAGCCCCACAACCTACAGTTTTGTTTATTCACATAACCAGTTAAATGGAAATGCGCTTCATCCGTCATCAAGAGATTATTTAAAAATATTTTTGTGTGGCTAATTGTGTAAAGCGAATAGCGTATTGTAGTCGTTGTTGGGGGTCTTGCGGTAGAAGCTGTTGCACAATTTGAACTTTGTATAGATACATCTTAAGATCCAATACATTAAGATCCAACTTTAAAATTCTCTGTAATGTTGTTCTGGGTATACCCAATTGGCCGGAACGGCGACGAGTTGAGACAGATGTATCATTTGCAACACTCTGCTGCACAGCTTCCACGTTGTCTTCAGTACGAATATTTCGATGAGCACCTCTTCCTGGACGGTTGGCAACTAAACCCAGTTCCTGAAAACGGCGAACTAAACTTGTAATCACGGAAGATGTGGGCGCTGATCTAACGTTAAAAAACGGCGATAATTTCGGTGCGTCAGAACAATTGATCGTTGAGAAGAATAATAAAAAAAAAATAAAAAAGTTATTTGAG
Organism: Delia radicum; assembly: GCA_021234595.1. Taxonomy (NCBI): domain Eukaryota; kingdom Metazoa; phylum Arthropoda; class Insecta; order Diptera; family Anthomyiidae; genus Delia; species Delia radicum. The sequence continues at coordinate 58,312,389 of CM037853.1, forward strand.
TTTCACATCAGCTGGTCTTATTTGGGCCACCTGTATATATATAACTTTTTTAACTCGATCGATATTTTATAAAAATATATATGTCGAAAAAAGTTGTAAAGAAGCAAATAAAAAGAAAAAATATATCTGTAGAAACCAAAATTAAAATTTTGGATTGTCTCCGCAAAGGAGAAAAATTATCAAGAGTTTCTAAATAATATACCATTCATGAAACCACAATTAGATCTATAAAAAAGAATGAAAACGCTATCAGGAAAATTTTAGCAGCTGGGTATGATGTATCTAAGCGTACAACTTCGTACTTTCGGGACACTATAATTGATAAAATGGAGAAGGCATTAATGATATGGATTGAAGACCTAACCCAAAAGCGAATTCCAATTAACACTAATGTAATTACAAATAAGGAATTTCGGATTTACGAAAAAATTAAGGATGAGCTACCATCAACATCCTCAGCGGCAAAAAAATCTTTTACAGCTAGTCATGGTTGGTTTGAAAATTTAAAAAAAGGCATTCTTTACACAATTTAAAACTAAAAGGGGAACAAGCATCTGCTGATGTTGATGCTGCAGAAGAATATCCAGAAAAGTTCGCCGAAATTATTTCATATACTCCTGATCAAGTCTTCAATGCTGACGAGACGGGTTTATTTTGGAAGAAAATGCCTGAGAGAAATTTATTGTCAAAGGGTATTATATAGTGAAATCATTGGTTTTAAATAAATAATAATAATGACTCAGGTGAAGACGAGTAAGAAATGGTTGCACTGATAACTAAAATTTTTTGTGAAGGCCTTGAATTAGGACGAAAATTAGGAAATCACATTGTCCAACATGACCAAAATGTTGAAAGAGTTCTAAAGTTCCAGAGATACATATATTTCTCATGGCCTGGCACAATATCGGGAGGTAAATAAAGAATTGAACAATAATACGTCACAAGTTCTTATAACAAAATATATTTCCAAATCTCTGCGGGCTGAAGTTATCTCCAACATCGAAACAGAAACTTTTGAAATACTATCGAGTGATGAAAGTGATAAGATTAGTTGGCACTATTAGTTTGAAATGAACTGATCGCTTTTAATGAACTGAATTATTATTTCTTATTGAAAAATAGTAGACTGATTTTATTGATTTTTTGCTTTATTTATAGTACCTGCCCATCCAGAAAAATAAGAACGGCCCAGTGCTTTCAACGATGGTACTAGCGTTGGCAGAACGTTGGATTTCTGACGATTTAAGTGCTTTGCCAACCCCAACATGATAACACCGGGCAGGGCTTGGCCGTTATTTTTTTTCAGTGTTAGCAAAGCACTGGGTAAACGAAATTGATAACGTTGTCGAAACACTGGCAAAACCATATAATATTTGGTCTTAGAATTGATTTTCCTAAAACAAAATTTAAAAAAAGTTAATTTAAAATTTCTTTGGACCTGCAGGGACTCGAACACTGGCCGCCAGTTTGGCAGCCAGGAGCTCCGTCGTAATTTTTTTTAAATCAATGCTTTAAAAAGACTTTTTACTAACGTTGGCAAAGCGTTCTTAATCAGGAATTTTTCAGTGCTTTTATTTTTGTAAGGATGTAAATTTTATAAATGAAATACTGGCAAAGCACAGTTTGCCAACATTGAGAAAGCGTTGTAAGTAAGTGTTTGGCCAGCACTTTAATTTGAATTTCTGCCAATGCTACTAAATTGCATTGTGGGTGTTGTGGTGTAATGGTAAGCGCGTTGGACTGTTACACAGATGGTCCCGGGTTCGATTCCCGGTGACGAAAACATCAATTTAGAAAAATAATCTATATGAGCTTTCTATCACTTATATGTCTCGCTGCGCCCACCTTCGGTGTTCCGATAGCACTAAACCCCACCGAAGTAAAATAATGAATCAGGGCTATGAAACAAAAAGCTTCAATAAATTCGCCAACTCTACTTCAGGTTTTGAGCAACAACTGTTCTAAGACTTATCTACTCGCGCAATTACAGTGTTGCTATGTTTAAAGCCCTTCATCTTTCACCACCTTTCATCTTTCACTATCCCCTTTCCAAAGAAAGCAACACATTAATTAATAGGAAGCATTTCCTGAGTGTTGCTTCTCTTTTTTTAAAAAAAAAAGTGCTTTACCAGTGCTTAATGTTTCTGACCATCGGCAACTTCTGGCTGGGTGGTTTTATGAATTTTTGATGTTATTCCAGGCTTCATAATTTATTTTTTGGTTTTATGAATTTTATGAATTTTGCTTATAAATTAATTAATTAATTAATTAATTATTTGCGTTTTTTGCATTAAAACAAATAAATATATATATTAAAACATTACTTTATATACAGCATTTGCCTTTTTATCGATTAACACGATTTTCCATACAAACTTTTTTGAATTCGATTTACACGATTTTTTCTGGAACGTATCTATTGTGTAAATCGAGCGATAGGTGTACTTAAAAATGTGTTTTTGAATTTGAATCAAAATCAACTATATTGATTAACGTTAAGATTAAGACTGATTGGGTATTATTAAAACACAATTTGATAAGTTCTTAAATTCTAAGAAGCTTATTTTACTACGAACTTAAAATTATTATAAAGAAGAGTAATTACTATATAGACAAAATAATGAATGTTAGTAGGGAAGGTATTTAATAATAAACGGTTGTGATGATAAAGTACATCGTAACTTGCGTAATAGCAACAAAGTGCTACATTTATTTTTCAATACTAACTTTTTTAATTGCGGTGAACAACCCATATCTCTGGTTTGGTGGTATATGTTGAAAAAATGTTTATATGAGACAAGAATAATTAAAATAAAATTTTTATAAAACTTTGAAACGCATCAACAAATTAAAAAATAAGAAAATATCCCGAGTAAGAAAATATATATATGGTGTTATGTTTTTTTTCATCTTAAACTATATTATAATTTGTCATTATATATGGTGTCATGCATATCCATATATTATTATATATTTCTTATGTGGTAACATATATAACGACATATTGTTAAATATTAACATTTATAAAATAAGATATGATAGATCTATTGTCATATATAATAATACATTATCATATGTAGCACAATATGTAAACATATATAGTGACATATAAGCTATATAACTTAAGATCAAATAATATATGATGTCTTATAAAAAATATTTGTGTGTGTAATAAAAGACATGCTTATGCCACATAAATAATGCAATTCAATGTATAATTATATAGGACATTAAGATTATCAATTTAGTTTGAAATATGATTACATATGGTCCAAAATCATTATTATGTTCTATTCGTATAAGATATAATTATATATTGCCTATTTTTTTTTAATCTTTTTTATATTTTTATTAAAAATAATATTTGCCATGCTATATAAGTAAATCCAATTTAATCTTAATCTTTCTTATTCTATCCACCAAAAACTATTTATCTCTTTGGATCTAATTAGATCGAAGTAGATGTATATTCTTTCTTTAGGATATTTTGGGATGTATCAGGATCTTAAATTAGATATCTTTGGATCTCACAATTTTGAGATCAATTTTACTCAAACTTCATCCGGAAATGTATTAGAGGGATCTAATAGGATATTACTGGTTACCGGAATTTGAGATAAACTTGGATAAGAATAAATATCGATCTATATCAAATGATATATGATTTTGTATTTGAGATGTAACTTTTTTTATAGGGATATCACTGGACCCTTTTTGCGAACAAAGAACATTTTTTTCAAATATTTATTTATTTTTATTAAATCAATTAGTTTTATTAAAATTATGAATAAAATTATTAGCATTTGAATAGCTACGACTTGGGAAATTCTGTAAAACTCGTTTATTATGTTATATTATAACATTCCCTTACATACTCGTATTAAAGTGATGAAAATTATAGTCGGGTAAGGCGATAAAGTTGAAGGTTACAACATTTAAATATTTTTTAAGAAAATTTAAAGAATTTTGACATGCGTCAAATTTATAAGGCTATTGCTAAACATGTGAAATTTTCAAAATACTTGCAATAGCGGAGAGATGTCTTAAAACAAAAGTCGATATGAGTATAACCAAATGAAAGATAATTTTGTGAAGATTCAAGATTTGTATTGTTAAAAAAAAATTTATGATTTATGTGAATATAAAAACCGATATATTTCAAAAACTTAGAAAAATGTTGAAAGATTTTGATTCATTGTACAAACTGTTTGTCTGTTTAAGAAGTATATACTTCAAAAAGGGAACATTTTTTGGTAGTGTATTTATTTTTATTTACTATAATACTTACTTTGTGTTCAGCATTTTTTTGTCAACTAGTAACACGGTGCTACAAAAAATAAATATCCAATCACTTTTTAAGTGACCTAGTGCATATTTAAGGTCAAGCAGAGTGTATTACAAAACCGAGTTGAGAAGATGCAATATACTCTAAAATTTTCAAGATAACAGGAATAGGCCATTATTTAAGACTGGCGTATTTAAATATTTGAGACTCACAAGGGAAGTCCCACATTTAATAAATTTTTGTATGGAAACATATAATGAAATTCACATTTTTGTGGACGTAGTTTTGATGTAAACAAAAGTGTTGCTACCATTTATATAAAACATTGTAAATATCGATTAAAAAGCTCTTCGAAAAAGGTCGCATAAAAGCCGAACAATTTTGAATGTCGGTAAAAACTCACATAAAATAAATATACATAATATTTAGCTTAACCAAACTATAATTCTTTAACAAAACGGCAGCTTTAATATCGCTTAAAACACATTTTTTGATTAACAAAAATGCTTAACATTTATCAGACTTGATTCGGGTACCAGTTAAAGCTCTTTCATTTGATAACCCATGAAACAATTCTAAATAAGCTGAAAAATGAAAAATGTGGTAATTTGTGACCCGACTTTCTAACCCCTGAACATGAGATTGAAAAAAATACGTGACAATTATTATTTATTTTTTTTTTTATCACATAACTAAATTCGATTAAGATCGGAGAGACTCTCCTTGTCAGCAATTTCTTAACCGATTTTGAATTTGTAAACGATTGATCGGTCAAAATCTTACCTTGAGGTCATCTGATTTAACCCTCCGATGAGTGACAGTTCTGAACTTCACGGCCGTGTGAAAAGGTCCCTACGGAACTTTTTTGTAAATCATGTTTTTTTCATATAAAAATTTTTTTTTTGATTTTTATTATTTTTGTAAATTCTACATACAAAAATAATTTTTTTCAATTTTTTAAATTTTTGTTTTTATCATCATCCCTAATGTCTTTGAGTTTAGGTCTTTGTGTTCAGAACAAGTAATTATGTGTTGAAACAATAAAAAATTATAATGATGCCCAAAAACATGCATTTATTAGTGAAATTCAGTACAAGGCTCATACGGACCTATTCACACGTCCGCGTACTATTCTCACTAAAACCTCAATAACTCCTAAAGTAATGATCCGATCGGCTTGATTGTTTTTCCAAAAGATGCGCAACAAAATATTCTTGGAATATAGAGTAACTGTCGGGAGGGGGGGGGGGGGGGTTGTAGTGGCCGAAGTAGGATTAATTTCAGTTTGAAAAGGCAAAGAGGTCCCTAGGGACCTTCTCACTCATCGGAGGGTTAAATTATATCTGCACGCAGAATCTCTACGGAATTACTCAAAGATTTTGTCGAAATTAAAAAACACCATGATTTCCTTTTTTGTTTTTTTAATAAAAAATATGTTAAAAGTGTGCAAGTTGCAACATTCGTAGTTTTTTTAAAAATTAATTTGTTAAAAATTTTGCTGCTCTAGATTTAAAAAAAAAGAACGCATACTTTCAATATAGGGAATTTTTACGAAAAAGTTGCAAATTTACTTATTTGGGACCCGCGGTGTAATCATTTTCAATGACTTTTTTTTAAAAAAAGCTTTTAGCACTTTTATATTGAAAAATCAACAATTTGTTATTTATGTTTTAGTTTTCAGATAAATAAGGTTTAAATTTAAAAATGAAGAAACCTTTGAAACGCCTCTGTTTTAAAAACTACAGGTACGTTTAGTTTTTAAGATCTTTTCTATACTTGAAATATAAAGAATAACTAGCATATTCTGATTTGAAAACTTTATTTTTAATCCTTTCAAATCCAGATTTTTTTTTTGGTCTTGAATTGGTTAAAAATTAAATTCTTAAAACATACTACTTTAGTATATTCTTTTGTCTTAAAGAATATTTTGATAGTATGCTTCGGTTTAATAAATCAGACAGTTTATACACTAAAGCACACAAAATTCTTAAAAAGTTGATCTTTTATATAAAAGTAGAGAAGAATGAGTGTTTTTTTCTAAAAATCATAACTACATTGCAAATTTTCAATTTTCTGAATCAGACTGCGTGGTTTCTAGTATTGAAAGTTCGTCAGTGACCCTGTTTTTTTTTTTTTTGAATGATGTAATATTTGTTATGTATTTTCTATTGTATGTAATGTCTCGGTTTGAGTTTAGCCAATTATAGTTATTTTGGAGACAACGGAAGATAAGGATGATGACTATGGAACTATATATAGACAATACTATTATGAAAATGAGCAAATTTTTTGAAAAGCAACAAATTAAATATAATATGACAAAAAAAAAAAATTATTGTTTCTTCTATGAAAAAATTATACAAGCTTTTTTCAATAACACAGACCTACAAAAAAAAATTTTTTGTTTGGTGCCGCTAATTCTATGTTATAATTTGGTTAATTAGTCGCAAGACGTCATGGTTAGCTGTCAAAATCGCGAAGCTACGTTCAGGTTTGTATCGATCGGTCATAACCTAAAAAATGTATTTTATTATACTTAATGTCATTATAGTCAATTAATTTCTTTGATTAAATGATAATATCGATATGCCGTCGTCGAGAAGGTGTTGTGTAAATAATCCAAATACATTTTGTTATATTTGTGGTGAATATGTAGTAAAAAAGTTTGTTTTTTTAATAAATTTATTAATGTTATTTAATTTATTTATCCTTGCGAAATCTCGAAAACTACACGTAGCATTAAAAAGTAAGTATCAATTTTTTATCAGGGTACCGAACGTACTTGAAATCTGTTTTATTTTTAGCGGCACCAAAATCATTGTAGGCCTGTGTAATTCATTAAAAAAACTAAAGTCAATTGTTTTTAATAAAAGCTAATATTTGCATTTTTTTAATCGAGGGTGGCCAAATATGTCAAAAGTGAATTAAAAAAAAACAAATTGCATGATAACTGGATTTTCTTGGTGCTGAAAAAATTTAATTCCACACTAAAAAAGTAGTGGAGAGTTCCATTCAAATTATATCTAATTGGTGATGATCCGATGAATATTAAGAAAATGCTAATAAAGGGTCCGCCATCTAACGTTTTTTTTTCAACTAGTGCTTATTTCGTGAATGGTAGCACTTAGCTCATGTCTGATTTGACAGATAATTAGTTTTATCTTTCCGCTGAAAGAATTATGGTCCGTATGTTCGTTATCTTGTGAAAAAAGTGAAAGAAACTGGCATCCTCATCGATAAACCAAGCGTGAAAAGCCAAAAACAGTGCGTACACCCGAGAATATTGCTGCTGTGGCAGAAAGTGTGCGTGAAGCGCCATCAACATCAATTCACCGTCGTTCTCAACAATTGAACATTTCAAAGACATCATTGAGACGAATTTTGCATAAAGACCTTGCTATGACGCCATACAAAGTTTAATTTGTTCAGGAGTTCAACAAAAAAAAAGTTATTTGGCGGACCCTTTATTTAGAACTTTACACTTTCAGAATATTTCTCAATTTTTTGGCTTATGTCGAATTGTTTCAGAAGAATTTAAGAGAAATGGGGTGGTAGCAAATGAAAAAAGCTTTTGACTCATTAAACGAAACATGTCCGAAAACGTTCAAGTATTTTTGTTATTCAAATAAATGCGTGTTAATTGCCATTATAACTGGCGATTTGCTAAAACAATTATAGTTGGATTTAAGCTAAGAAAAATATGTATATTAATGCCTATTAAATTTCATCGAAAGTGTGTTGGAGCTTTTTCAGAAATTCGTAATTGTTTGCCATTTATGCGACCTTTTCCGAATAAATTTTTAACGATATTTTAAATAAATTGGAACTCTTTACCAATATTGGTATCAAAATTCTTGTTTCTGGAGTATATCAAAACTGAATTCAAAAAAACATCTGAATTTAACTAGTTCAGACATGTTTTCATACAGAAATGTATAACTTTGGCTCCACCTTTTAACCCTTAAACGTAAGATTGGGCCACTAAAAAAAAGGGGGGTCTTTAGCACATATTCAAATTTTATTACAAATCTTTAAATGCGACCGACGCTTTTTTCGCCTTTTGCCGTTATCTAAAAAAAATTAAGGGTATATTGCATCTTCTCAAAAACTGGTTTTTCTGTGTAGCACAGTGTAATAATAAAATATTTGTTATTTAGAGCACAACATTTATTTTGTATTTATTATTGGTTTAATCAAGATTTTATACTGTTGCTTAAAATGTATTATATTAAACAAAGTACAATTATTCCCAGCTATCGTTTCTAAAGCCTTTTTATAAAAATAATTAAATTAATTATATTTAGAAGCAAAAAAAAACTATAATAAACATTATTTATTCATGCGGTTAACATGATTTTAATAAAATTTAAGTAAGCACTTAGATACAATGAAAATCACTTAACTTTTATATTTTGTTTTAATAAATCATGAGGTATAAATTGTACCACAGTAGATGTTAGTTTTTTAAAATGTGGTTTTTAAGTAATCGGATAAAAATAAATCAAAGGAGTCCATGATTTTTCGAAAGTCGAGAGTTTTCCGAAAAAAAATATAATTTGCGGTTAAGAATATTTAAAAATAAAAAAATTGAACAGTTTCGCAAACTTTAAATTTTTCCAAAATATTTTGACAATTATATTTTTTTAAGTTGCATTCAAAATGTGCATTTCCAGGCGATCTATTTAACCGATCTGTCTGAAATTTTGCTCAGATGATTAAAACTAAAGCCATTTGTAAGATATATGCTTAAATTTGATTTGTAACTTACATCGCGAAAAATTTGCAAATATATTTTAAAAAATCGAAAAATTTTCGAACTTCCTAATCAAGATTTCGAAATTGTGTTTAATAAAATTTTACTTATTTTGTGCTCTACCATTATCAAAAAAATATTTTTTTACATCGCTTACAGTAAAAAGTTTAAAGCGATTTTTCAGCAACCACGTCACTTTTTTTATATAAAGAAATGAGTAACAACGCACAAATGAATAAAATTTCGTGGTTGTGTGCTAATTTCACAATAATTGGTGCCTATATTGTAATAGATATAACTATAAAAACTAAGTTTGCTCATTTTTCGCAGTTTTATACAACTTTTCGCGAGCAATTTCTATTTTAAGCATTTAATATTTTTATATCCAATAATACAAATCACACGTAAAGGTAAATTTGATTTATGCGATAGACAAACCTATAGAAGAAATAAATATTTAAGGTAACCGATTTAAACAAATTTGGAAATACTGAATGTGAACGAATGCTAAGTTTTCTGCGAATCGCCTACAAATTGTCCTTAAAAGTAAAAAACAAAATGGGCATACTTTTTAAGCGTAATTTTTGTCTCTCAATTTTGTTATCCGTTACTTTTGAGGTTTGTGTATGAGGAATCGGGCAAACAAAACTTTAAAAAACCCAACGATTTTCAAAATAACTAGATATTATTTACGATAAAAAAACATGTATATGAAGTCATAGACTTTTTGATTAAAATTTATTCTTAAAAATTTGGTTGAAAAAAATTATGTTAAGTCTGTTTCAGTAAAAAGTTATAGCGACTTCGCTTACATTTCTTTTACGCTCCTTTCTCTGTAAACTAACGCTGTGATAGTCTAAAAAATGTACTTAGGTGAATCATTTGCGAACTATAAGGGGGAGTCCCCTGAGTGTGAAAGTACATTTGGAAGTGTCAGATTGGTACAGTTGTTGAGAAATCGGTATATATCCATTTTTCATGGATATAGCTAAGTCTGCGCTATTTAAAAAATTTATTCGACTGTATTCGTTTTTTTTTTTTGATTTCTTAGCTTTCTTTTACGGAATGTTTTGACTTTTTTTTCAAAATTTTACGTAATTTAAACCATTAATGTATCGATTTTTGACCATTTTTAGCCATTTTTTTAGGTTTTTAGGTCGTCTTACGAAAAATTGTCAATCGTCTTACCAAAATGGTTTAAATTACGTGAAATTTTGAAAAAAGCCAAAACATTACGTAAAAAAAGCTAAGAAGGCAAAAAAAAAACTAATACAGTCGAATAAAAATTTTTTAAATAGCGCAGACTTAGCTATATCCATGAAAAATGGATATATACCGATTTCTTAAAAACTGGAGCCAATCTGATACTTCCAAATGTACTTTCGCACTCAGGGGACTCCCCCCTTATAGTTCGCAAATGATTCACCTAAGTACAGTTTTTAGACTATCACAAGCGTTAGTTTACAGAAAGGAGCGTTAAAAGAAATGTAAGCGAAGTCGCTATAACTTTTACTGAAACAGACTTAACATAATTTTTTTTTTGATAATGGTAGTGCACAAAATAAAACACCCAGCCAGAAATTCCTAATGGTCTGAAAAATCATGCACTGAAGAGCACTGTTTGGCGATGGTCCAACAAATGAAGTGCTGGCAAAGC